>JARYGA010055830.1:0-186082 GCA_030545235.1 Helianthus tuberosus
CACACACTTTAGTGTGTGTTTTGGTGTTTTGTTTTTAATAAATAAAACCCATTTTAACTTTTGTTCAACATTAGCCCCTTTACTTATTCAAGTTTTGTAAAGGGTATTTTAACCATGTTTGTTCTATTATGTCAAGACACTAACTAACTAGGTTATTTATTCCTAGTTATTTTATCTTGACTATTACCGATGTTTAGTTTACAATATAATATTTATATTTTCGGGGTGTTACAAGTCTACCCCCCTTAAAGAGGTTTCGTCCTCGAAACCTTTATCACGTAATTCAATGGGTTAAAGTTAATGAACCTGATTTTGGCGATTTACTTTGGGCATTGCTCGCGTTCACTAATCTGACTAGGGAATTATAGTAACGTCTTTTTGGTTTTCTAAGCGTATGCGCCTTTTACGTGTAAGGCCTCATGGGCCATTACCTTCGGCTCTTATCCTTTATCTTTATTGATTGCTCGTCTTGGCGGTTAGACTTATTAGTCACCGGTTACCTTATACCCCATTGCCCGGGTATATCCACTTTGCCTTCTTAAGTCTTACAAACTTCTATTATCCCCAATTCATAGTTCACGCTATAACGTGATTATATTCCATATTACTTTTCTTAACCGTGATCGCTTCACGTCATGTTTAAGTTTATATAAAACTTTTCATTATCGAAAATATTCATTTTTGTCAACCAGACCCTTCATGATCTCTTCATTTAAACTCATTTAATTAACTTAGCGAAACCCATCGCTTCTATACTAACCTTACCTCCCGTTATTATTTTATACGGGGAGTTACAACCAGTTTCCTTGCTTTACATTATTGACTCGTAGGCTCTCTTTTACTTAGCCTCATAGGCTATTTCCTTAGATTTCCACCTTTTTAAGGTGAGACTCAAACAGTTTGTTTCTTTCTATTTGTGACCCAAGGGTCTTTCTGGTCTCGTAGACCTTAACATTACTTATAATTCTTGAAGGTTGTGATGATCCCGTAGATTCATCTTTTACTCATGTCGTTCTAAAATATACTTTCGGTGTCAATGCACCCTTTTTAAGTTTAGAAATCATTCGTTTTCATTCTTGAATTCTATGGACCTTGACCGTAGACTAAGGCTACATTTGTTTTCTTCCGAATTATCCTTCCAACTCTATGACTTCTAACGTCATTTACACGTCGGTTTGTCCTACGTTTACCGTTACTCGGTTCTTACCTATACTTCCTTACGACCCGTTACCCGGGTTCTTTATCTTAATGTTTTTAACATTCTTATTTCACTAGTTTGCGTTTTCCTTACTATTTCAAGCGTTATTCCTTTCGCGCATCTCCTCAGTCATGAGGAATACCGTATTGTCGCCAACTATGGTTGACATCACTCCATTGTAACAATAACAGAAATCAATTCATTTCATTTTATTATTCCATGTCGTTGTATGGAATTTGCCCACATCGTTTATTAATATAAACGATGTTCCTACATGTTTTATTTGGTTTGGCCAAGTCTATAACCTTGTCTTCGCCATTTACACTATTACAAATTCCGGGTTCGGGTGTAATTACACTCCTTCCCAACACAACATTTATTCACTTCATTAAGTTCCTGGGTTCGAGTGTAGATGCACTCCTTCCCATTGCAATATTTATCGAGATTACTTTTACCTCGTTTTCACATACTCGTCATTATTTATTTATTTATTTATATATACTTACTTATATTTTTACATAATTCATTCATTTCACTAATCATATATGCTCATATGCAACTATCGTTCATTATGTGAATTATTGCATTCTACTTATCTTATCGTAATTTATAACGTGTACCTGATTGATATTCGCCTTGATGTACTCCGTTGTCTCAAGTCATCGCTTGATTTGAGTTCTTTGCTAGCATGTTCTTTGTCATGCTTTCGAACCTTCCTTCATTTAGATTATTTATCTCCCGTCATCTTCAGATGCGGTTATCATATCATTCGAACATTTCCAATTTATTATTAATCTTGCTATTCAATGTTGCCCGTCTTATTATACGAGGCATTTAAATATACTTATTTCATAAGTACTTATTTTATAGTCAATCTATGGTTAGGGTTTATACTACCTAATCATCTTTTATCAACACTAGACATCTCGAATCCGTAATGTTTATGTCACTATTAAACATTTCGTTTTATAACATATGCATTATTCGCTTTGGTTTAGCCAAGTTTACCACTTGCTTAAACCATTCATGTTTAGTGCACTTTCCGGGTTTGTGTGTGTTAACACGCTCCTCCCGTGCATATCAAATCAATTTCCTTTTTCTAATATTCAAATAAAATTTACTAAATGACTAATTCTTACCGGATGTTTGATCAAGCTTGAACCGAACACACTTTGTTGACAACCTTAAGCTCTGATTACCAACTTGTAACACTCTTCTTATAATTCCATTGTTTAATGATAAAATACGGACTTTTTAAAACGAAATTCATAGTTAACAAAAACTTAGTTAATAAACTAAGATGTACTTCATTATAGCATTTGAACATAGTCAACTAACTAGATTAAAATATTCAACGTTTAGAAGTGTTTACAAAACAACATGGTTTGAACTAGATTAGATTATCGCAGAAGCATTCAAAACTTGTGTTCGGTTCTTGATTTCCTTGCTTGATCGACATCCACAACGAAACGAGAATTACCTAAGGTCAAAACCACATCAATTATTAGTTTTGACATCATAATATCAAATAAATTCAAGTTCTATAGCTAAACAATGAAAAACAAACAAAATCAAAATTTTATTTCAAACCGACCGTAGGTTACGGTTTGCCAAGCTCAAAACAGAACTGCCAGACTGTGAGCCATGGTTCAGAACCGTGGCCTACGGTTCGCCCAGCTCAAAGCAGAATTGCCAGACTGTGAGCCACGGTTCAGAACCGTGGCCTACGGTTCGCCCAGCTCAGCCTTCTTTATATTTTTTTTCGCTTAATTCCTCATAACTTTTTGTTTACATATCCATTTTAGCCGATTCTTTTTCCTATATGTCCGTATTAAGATTACGGATCTAACCATATAAATTTCACTTAACGAAACCGGATTATGAACGAATGGCCCACAAGATCCTTGTTTCGGTTATTCGACCCGTTAACTATGTGTGCAAATTGTTCGCCAATTTATTCTTTGGCATTCTAATCTTATTTACCCATTCCTCGGGCTTGAAATTCTTGGCGTATCTGTACCATTACATGGCTTAACGCTCGTATTCAAATTTCATGCTTGTTTTCTATGAATTCAAGCATTGCCACTTTATGCAATTCTTGCAACTAGTTTCTACCATTCGACCCGATAACACGGATTCATAACCTTAACTTAGTATAACCATTCATTACTAAAATTGCTATCTAGCACCAGCGCAATATGAGGCTTTCAAATCTTTACGCGCAGAATCGATATAAGGACATAGTTTTTGACCCGTTTGGTTGACGAGTGAAAATCCTCACTTTAATGTCAAGCCAAACTATTTCTAACCAATATTTTGACCCGTTCTCTATGATACACCGAACGATTCTAACTGTTCATTTCAACCCGTATGGTTTATTCCCACCATACTTTAACCATTTACTTTGACCCATTTGGTTTGCCGAATGAACTACGTCACTTCCACGGCTTACCAAACATACTCTAATCATTAAATTTGACTCGTTTGATCTATCGAGTGAACTTCGTCACTTCAATGACACATCAAACGCGCATATCACACCACGATACTATTAACAAGCTATAACTAAACATTCTTGCATAACATAACATAACGTAACGAAACTAATAGTTACGTACCTTTTGTGCTTTTCCTTCAAGCGTGCATCAACTCCGGCTCGTCCGCTTGAAGATTCAATTCATTTACCTATAGAGTTCAATCAATGACTTGTTTTGAAGTCTTATTATTTCATATAACACATAATTCACCATAACGTTCAAAATGCGTTTTTACTCAATATTTCTACATCTAGTTTTCTTTTAGGCATTTCAACAAACACCTAAAGGGCATAATTTTGCTAAATCAATAACCAAGTTTCATGACTAGTTATTTAGCCAATTTTGAGCAATTTTTCACAAATTCAAATGTCTAGTTATACATCAACACCTAGACTTATTTCATGGAGCTCAAGTAACACTAGATTAATAATCATAATTCTAGTGTTCATCATCTTTCTACAAAACTCATTTAACACATAAATGGATGATTATGAATCTCATATCTATTGACACTAATGCATCAAATTATTGACTAGGGTTTGTTCTAAATCATGAATTTATCATAACTTCATTCCAAAATCAAACATGCAAGTTCAGATTTCTACTTCATGTGTTCATCAAGAAATCAGAACGAAACCAAAAGACTAAATTCAACATACCTTGTGATCCCCTCACTTGAGTGATCACTAGTTTGAGCTTGGTTTGTTATTTGAACTTGATTTGCCTTCTTGATTTGATCAATTTTGTAAGCTAGGGTTTGGGTTTTTGAGAGCTCTTTTGGCTCCTGTGATTTACACGACCAGAACACACACTTTAGTGTGTGTTTTGGTGTTTTGTTTTTAATAAATAAAACCCATTTTAACTTTTGTTCAACATTAGCCCCTTTACTTATTCAAGTTTTGTAAAGGGTATTTTAACCATGTTTGTTCTATTATGTCAAGACACTAACTAACTAGGTTATTTATTCCTAGTTATTTTATCTAGACTATTACCGATGTTTAGTTTACAATATAATAGTTATATTTTCGGGGTGTTACACATATTTTGATAATGACCAATATATCAGGGAAATCCTAGAGAACCCTTACCCACACGAAGAACCCATGCCCCAGTTCCCAAACCCAATACCAGCACCTGCACCACCCATGAGCACTGAGAATGTGCAAGAACGCCGAACCTTTGGTGAGGAGATTTTAGAAGGAAGTGAGAAGATGAGACAAATAGGGGAACGACTCGTCTGGAAATATGACGAGCGTAATATGGACTTTTAGATGAACCCCTATCAGTAGTAGTTATAATATATATATATAATATATAATATGTGTGTATGTTTGAAAAAAAAATATATATCTAGACAACAGCTACGGATGCATACTGTAGGATCGTTTTCAGACCCGAACGAGTCGATCAGAAGAGTTTTTCTTTATACGAGTGGCGGAAACACACGTATCAAGTTCAATTCAGCTAGATTCACACTTTAAACTGTCGTATTATTGATTTGATAGCAAATTACAGCGAGACGACACTTTGGCAGCACTTCGTGGCTCAAACCGGAAAAGTTACAAATGATTTCATTTGAGAGGTATATATAGGCATGTGATTCCGCTTGAAAGTGGCAGTGACCATTTCAAGCGGAATAGCCAATGTTAATTCCGTTTGAAAATGGCACAAACCATTTCAAGCGAAATTACATGCTTCAAACGAAATTACCCTTAAACCCTAGTTTTCTCAAACTACGTGCCCTGGTCTAACATTGTAAGTACAAGACTCGATACAAGACGAAGTCGACAGACGCATGCACTAACAGACGCCCCCTCGAATGTTGACGAGTCTTAAGTGTCAAGTCTTCAACATCTTCAGTCTTTATCAGTCTTTGGGCTCTTCTTTGAAGTATCTAACACTGTAAAGCATCCTCAAATCTTTCTCTTCTTCTTATCAACTTATCTCCCCCTCGAATGTTGATTTAATCTTCAATTTCAAAATCACAGTCTGGCTCTTCTCACAATCTTCCCAAGATCTGTAACTAGCTCTTATATTCTCTTGATCAGATCTCTTGATTCTTTAAGTTCATCATCATCAGTAGTTTCAGAATCAAAACCTGGCTCTCCAGAATCAGGAACCTGGCTATCCTGCACAGCTACTTAACCCAGAAATAAATTTCACACATTTAAAATATGACAAATTTATTCTATGCTTACCACTTGTAAATACAAACACAACCAAATTTTACAATGTTAATCACTGATGAACCACTTGTAAAAATATCATGATTTAACATTTACAAACTTCTGATGAACTCTTGTAGGAAAGATATTCAAAATCTTTTTCTCAATATAAGCACACTCCCCCTCACTGATTGTCATCATGTTTAGCACTTGGAATTTTGAAAATCAGCTCTCCAACATCAGTTGTCGAAAATCTTTTTGAATTTTTCAAAATTTATGCTAAAACACACTAAAAATCTTTTTGAAATTTCTGAATAAAATGAAATGCAGTAAATAAATATTTACAGACAATATTTTTGTGAGTTTGTGTAAGAGGATCATATCAGTTTATGAGACAAATCACCAACACCGTTAAGCTTTAAACATTTTCAGTTCTAAACGATTCACTTAGATTGTCAGTATACTGATCCACTTAAATTTTCACACAAAGTTCAACTGCTTCGAGATACGAGATTAATGTTTTAGAGACTTAAACTTATTCGCGTGTCCCACCACTTGAATATACTCTCGTATCCAGATCCCAACATTCAGTCTTACAGCTGAGTATACCACAGATGATATCTGTAAGGGGTTAAATTGCGAGGACCGTGAGAGCTCAGGTCAGAACTTCCGTTCAGCAGAGAGATGACGGCTTCGACTTTTGGTGTGTCCCCTTTAGAGGATCTTTTGTTTCAACAGCACATGATTAGCATTTTTCAATGTTTCATCATTTTTTGTACTGAGGGTGGTGCTATATTTCAAGCAAGCGGAAAGTATTCTCCGGGGACCAGGCCATTGCTTCCGCAAAATCAGAAGTCCCGGGATAATACCCCAGATATCACTGAGTATAAAGACCTAGTATATGAAAGAGGGACCTTTCAAACAAGATTTCGAGAGTTACCCATATATCCGAGAGATGTTACCCACAAAATAAGCAAGTTTGAATTTAGGTTTATATCTCGTCACAATCTACTAAATGTGCAAAAACCTACTGGCACATCATCAGTGAGACCGTTTATCACATTTTGACTTTCCATTTCTTTAGCATGCTGTGACCGTCCACTGATGTACTATCATTTCCTCTTTTTCACAACAAAACTCATTTTTGATTTTATCATGTTTTTGGCTTTTTCAAATTTTCAAATGTTTTTGGATTTTCTGAAAATACTTACTCCCCCTAAAATTCAAACACTTTTAAAGGAAATTTGAAAACAAACTGTACAAGTAAAATGACAACTGATATCGAATCACTTCAAATCGCCATCCACTTGGCATAAACAATCAGAACTCCCCCTTACAACAAACTATTTTCCCATTGTGATTTCAAAACACTTAACTTTGTTTTAATCAAATGGTTTTTCCGGAAAATTAGTTTTGTTAAAACCACTTGTAGGTTCGGGGATCTCATCACATTGTTTTATCAACCTCTTGAAAAAATTTAACATTTTTAATTTCAAACGTCAAACACTTGTAGAAAATCAAGTACAACTTAATGTCCCTGATTTACCACTTGTAAGTAACCAACCAATAACCATTTGTAAGTCGAAATCACTTTCGTGAATTTCTCAAGAAAGATGCCGATACCTGCTCCTCACTTACCAATCTGGGAGCTCCGGCAAGTCATACTTTTCATTCATCATAGTATATTCCATCCCATTCACAAACCTGAGATGAAACACTCTTACCTGGTTTCTTCAACTTTTTCTCATAAAACTCTTTCACCCCTTTGACTTTCTTGTCAACCATTTTTCCAAAAATATGTTTCACTGTGGAGTTAAAAGCTTTCTCAACATCAAATTCTTTCTTATCAGAGAAAAATTGATTTGAAATCTCCACTTTACCAACTTGCTTCTTAAAATTTCCAGCCCTCAATGGTGGAAAATTGACATCATCCATTGGAGGTACTGATGTTTCAATTTTTAGCTCAACTTGTGGCTCCTCTGACTTTGTGGAATCAGATTCATCGCCCGAAAATAGCTCCCCTGATTTTGAAGAATCAGAATCATTGCTAGAACTATCATCTCTTAACAACCCATTTCTGATTGTCAAGATTTGCTCTTCTTTTGTAAAACCTCTTTGAACATTCACCAATTTCAAATTTCAAATTTCGAATTTTTGAAAAGTTTAGTTCTCTCAATTGGTGGTTCAAACACAACCTCTTTATCTTTTAGTTTAGAAACTCCCTGTTTTGATTGAATTGCCTTGGGACAATTTTTGGCAATATGACCACTTGTTTTGCATTGAAAACAGGTTCTTGTTTCTTTCATCTAATCAACAAACTTTATCTCTTCTTGCTTCTTCGCAAAGAACTCTTTGTTTGACTGCTTTCTAAACAAATTTTCTTTTTCCTCTTCAGTAGTTGTACCTGAAACAAATATCATTTTTGATTTAAAATCTCGAACATATTTTTCATTTTTATAATTTTCTGGTGGAATAAAACCCAAGCCTTTCTTTTTGAAATTACCGTTATGGTTTGGTTTCTTTCGATAACCAGAACCAGAACTGTAACCCTTTTTCTTGTTTTCTCTTTGTTGAACTCTTGAGGTGTGCTTTTTAGGTTTGTCATTAAGATTTACATCTTTTATTTCAGAAATATTAATTTCTGTTAGTTTGAAAACCTTTTTGATCATTTCTAGTTTAACACCTCTTATTGGAAATTCCTCATCAGAATATAATTTGTCGGAATCATTCAATGTATATGCAACTTTGAATGTTTCGTCATTCAAATTAGATTTTGATAGAAGAAATTCTTTATTGTAAACTCTTTTGCCATGTTTGTCGGTTTGACTCGGAGTGCTGGACTCAGACTTTGACTCTGACATAGACTCCGACTTTGACTCCTCAGTTTCATCGTTATCTAACACATGATCCACTACTTTCTTCATCAATTGAGATTGTTGATCAGTGTCAGACGATGTAAACGTAACATCAATATTTTCTGGCAGGTTAACTGAAGACTCCGACTCCCACTGTAAATTTGTTGCCTTTTTTACTCTTTCTGAATTTGGATTTCTCGGAGAATATCCATTTTCAAGCGGGGGTGGACACTTGTTGTAACTGGCACTTTGTTTCTTACCAGATGTCTTCACTTCAGTATCCTTCTTCTTTTTCGTCTTCTTTTCATAAACCTTTTCAACATTCTTTTCTTCAGTTACTTCATCCTCTTCAAATGCCTTCAACAGTTGGATAAATTATGTCAATGATATAAGAAGTACATGAGTAACTTTTTAACAAACGATTAACTCTTTCAGTTTCAATTCTTTGAGTTTCCAATTTTTGTTCTAGCACAGCACACTTCTCAATGTAATTGTTCACCACTTTTTGCTTTGTCATAAAAGCTCCTTGAAGTGTCTTCATTGCTGTTGCATGTTCTTCACTCGTTTCATTGTACATATTCATTGCTTTGTTCAGCACATCATAAGATTCCTTCAACCTATTCATGTTGTTAATCAGTTCACTATTTTTCTTCTTTATAATCTCACAGGTTTCACAATTCGCTGGAATCTTTCTTGCATCAGCTTCTTCTTCAATCTTGAAAGCTGGAACTTCTTGCACCTTTCTTCTGATCACCGGAACATCTTCATCATCACTGCTAACCGGTGTTTTGATCTTTTTCTTCTTCTTTTTAGCTTTTTCATCTTCACTGTCACTTTCCTCCATCATTTTCAAGTGAGCTGCCATTCGTTTTGCATAATATTCAGTATCATCATCACTGTCTTCTTCAATTCGAGCAACAAAAGCTTTGGCTTTTAGCATTTCTTTATCCGGACAATAATCATCCCAACTAAAATTTTCCCAACTAAAACCTTCTGGCAACTTTTCATCATCTTGATTGATTAGGCATGCTTTATTGTCGGCTGAAATATATTTGTCCCAGCTGAAATTTTCTTGATTCACCAAACATGCTCTCTTAGATGATTCTTCAATTACTTTCCTACCATGTGCCACTTGTGGTTCTTGTTGTTGTTGAGCAACTTGATGATAGATTGATTTCCGATAGTAATCATTGTTGTTAAACGAATTTTGAGCTCCAATTGCTTCACGATTAGTACACTCCCTCTTGAAGTGTCCTTTTTCCCTGCAACGAAAACAAGTGACTTTAGATTTATCAAAACCTAAATTAGAAACACATGCATCACGGAAATCATCTCTTCCTGTGATCTGTTTGAATTTCTCAGCTCGTCTCAACACACTAGCCAAACACCATTTTATATCCATCAATTCCATCTCTTCAGCATCAATCTGATCGTAATCCTCTTTGGTCAACATTGAATTCCCGATCCATCCTGCTACTAAACTTCCATAAGACTCTAAAACAGTCCCCAACAAAGACATGTGACTTTTTGCAACTTCTTCAGAATAACCTTGATCATTCTCAAGATTCAATACAATGTTGCATTGTAGCTTTTTTCCATTCTTTGTTGTTGAAAAATTTGGATCAAAAGATGGATATGATGAAAAACTTGTGTTGCTGTTTGATCCTTTGGATGAACTTCCTGATGAACTTTTAACATTGAATGCAGTTTTGATTTTTGGTGACATGTTGGTAGTTTTGTCATTTAACCCTGCTTTGTAATAAAGCCCAATGTCTTGTTCACCATCAAAATCTTTCATTCTTAAAACCTTTCTCTGTTCCATCTCCTGAGCCTCAATCTTTTCAATGAACTTGCTCAATGTCAGACTGCTAAACCCTTTCTTGTTCCTTAGCATCATAAGATATGTGCCCCAAGTCTCGTGTGGCAATGCATCAGCTAGCTTTTCAATCAACTCTTCATTCTCTTTGTTGATGCTTAATCTCTTCATGTTTGCTATCAGATTGCAATATCTTTCTATGATTTGCTTTGTGCTCTCATTTTTCAACCCACAAAACAGATCAAACTCTTTCTTCAAAAGTGATTTTTTGTTTTTAACCATCTCTTGACTACCAACAAACTTTGATTTTAAAGCTTTCCATATTGAATAAGAACTTCCATTATGTTGCAATAAAACCAAGATATCTTCTTTCACAGCTTGTTGTAGAAGACTTAACATCATTTTTTCATTTTTGTATTTCTTTTTATCATCAGCACTCATATCTTTAATTGCAACCTCCTATTCGTCATCATTCGTCGGTCTAACATATTTCGTCTCTACGCATTCCCAAGCATCCAAATAATTTGCTTGCACCCAGTTTTCAAACCGTCCTTCCCAAACTTTATACTCCTCGATGTTCATGAGCTTAGGCGGTTTTTGCATAGTCCCTGTTTCATTTTCCGACATTGTGTTCTGTGCAAGAGTAATCGGAGTAACCGGAGTAGCAAATGCGTTGTAAAATTCTTCTTCCATAATTCGGTTTTCAAAAAATGTTCAAACAGTCAGTTTCAAACGGAATTATACTCTCAAACGAAATCCCTGTTCAAGCGGAATTACTTTTGAAGCGAAATAAGCACTTTCAAACGGAATATCTAAATTCCTTTGAACAAACACACTATTCAAGCGGAATCACTAATTTCGTTTGAAATTCCCAAACGGAATTACAAGTTGAAGCGGAATAGCACGTTTAAACGGAATCACCCAAGCGAAATTATCAATTTCAAACGGAATCAACCAATATTTCAAACGGAATATCGGTTTCAAGCGGAATTAAGGACTAATTCCGTATGAAATGCTGCTGACGTCATCATTCTCGAACAAATTTTCAAACGGAAATACTTGATTTTATCAGATTTTGATCGAATTAAGGTCCAATTTTCTCAAGGATTTGTTAAAACACAATTCCGAGTATGATGTGTGAATTTTAGCCGATTTTAACCGTGAAAAGTTTTAAATTTTGAAAAAGAAGGTGTAGAAAACAGAAATCGCAGCTGAATTGGTAAGAACTCTTCCTCCTGAGCTTTGATACCACTTGTAGGATCGTTTTCAGACCCGAACGAGTCGATCAGAAGAGTTTTTCTTAATACGAGTGGCGGAAACACACGTATCAAGTTCAATTCAGCTAGATTCACACTTTAAACTGTCGTATTATTAATTTGATAACAAATTACAGTGAGACGACACTTCGGCAGCACTTCGTGGCTCAAACCGGAAAAGTTACAAATGATTTCGTTTGAGAGGTATATATAGGCATGTGATTCCGCTTGAAAGTGGCAGTGACCATTTCAAGCGGAATAGCCAATGTTAATTCCGTTTGAAAATGGCACAAACCATTTCAAGCGAAATTACATGCTTCAAACGAAATTACCCTTAAACCCTAGTTTTCTCAAACTACGTGCCCTGATCTAACATTGTAAGTACAAGACTCGATACAAGACGAAGTCGACAGACGCATGCACTAACACATACTAGTATTGTATTTTCAATTCCAGTTGTATTAAATATAGATGCATAATATAAAATAGAGTAAAGGTCGCAATGTTCGACGATTTTGATCAATATGTTTGTTGTGTGATTGTTTGCATTAAATATTATCTTATGATATTAATATGTGGTAAATGTTTAAAATCCAGATGGACATCAAAGTGAATCAAGAAAACCATAATAACGATAATAATGGAAACCAAGTAGATCATAGTGCCATCCAACACATAGTGGCACAAGGGATTATAGACGCAATGCCATATATTATCAAAACGGTTAAGGAAGCGGATAATAAAAGTAACAATGGCAGTAAACGACCTACTGAACCAGAACACAGCGTAAACAATGGACCAATACTTCAAGTGCCCATTCCCAAAAGAAGAAGAACCATGTCTTATGGTTGTTCTTATAAAGAATTCTGGTCTTGTAAACTAATAGAATTCTCGGGCAATGAAGGACCCATTGCAGCTTTACGCTGGATAAAAAATACTAAAGCAGTCTTAAAAATAAGCAAGTGCGCGGAAGAGGATAAGATAATGTTTGCTTCCAATCTGTTTAAGAACTCAGCTTTAGAATGGTGGAACACTATCCTCCAATCTAGGGGAAATGACAGGGTTTATAATATGGAATGGGAGGAATTTAAGAATATGGTTGAAAGGAAATTCTGTCCTCCCAATGAAAAAGAACATATAGCAAATAAGTTCTTAAACCTTAGAATGACTGGAGTGGATAGTAAGGGCTACACTACTACATTATTTAAATATGCTAGAATAGTGCCAACCCTTGCATCCCCAGAACTAGTATTAATCTCCCGTTACATATGGGGATTAATCAGTGAGATTAGACATGTAGTCAAGGCGGCTAGACCTCAAACTATAGAAGAAGCTGTAGAACTATCAAACACCTTGACTGATGAATTAGTGCGTACACAAGAAGAAGACCAGAGGAGGAACCTAGCTCAAAGACTTACCCAGGAATTTCGTTATGGAAATTCCAACCGTGGGAAAAACGTAGGTTCTACCTCTGCACCTTATTGTAAAGCTTGCAAGAAGAAGCATTCAGGAAGATGCTCCACTTACTGCAATTTCTGCAAGATACCAGGACACAAGGAAGAAGATTGTAGGAAGAAACCTAGTAATGGAGTGTGCTTCAACTGTGGAGAAAAAGGGCATATCAAGCCACACTGTCCGAAACTAGCTCCAGCCATGAACAACAAGACTACTAAAAATGCTAGAGCATTTGTGCTGACAGCAGAAGAAGCAAAGATGATCTCGGATGTGATCGCCGGTACGTTTTTAGTTAATGATGTTTTTGCCAAAGTATTATTTGAATCTGATGCGAACCAAAGTTTTATTAATACTTCATTTTGCAAACTTCTCAATCAACCATTAACTAAACTACAACAAGAATGTCTAGTAGAGACAGCAAATGGGAAAACCGTTAAGATTTCCGAAATCTTGCAGGAAGCAAGAATAGAATTTTTAAATCAAAGTTTTATTGCAAACCTTTACCCAATGAATCTGGCAGGATTTAATGTTGTATTAGGAATGGATTGGTTAATAGCCAATAAAGCCAGTATTCTATGTGATCAAAAGTCAATCCAAGTAAATTCACCAAAGGGTGAAAAGATCACAATTAAAGGAGATAAACCCTCTAGATCCACGAAATTCATCTCTGTAATGAAAACAGCCAGTTATGTAAGAAAAGGATCGTTAGTGTATTTGATTTCCATAATCATTAACACTAAAGGAAAAGAACTGAAAGATATTCCAGTAGTATCTCAGTTTCCAGATGTGTTTCCAAAAGAATTACCAGGACTACCGCCGTACAGGGAAGTCGTATTACGAATTCATCTACTACCAGGAACAGCACCAATTGCCAAAGCACATTACCGTTTGGCTCCGGCAGAAATGCAAGAGTTAAAGAAACAATTGGACGAATTATTGGAGAAAGGATTCATACAGCCAAGTTCATCGCCATGGGGAGCGCCGATCTTATTCGTCAAGAAGAAAGACGGGTCAATGCGTATGTGCATTGATTACCGTGAATTGAATAAGGTCACGATTAAAAATCGGTACCCATTACCGAGAATAAACGATCTGTTTGATCAACTGCAAGGAGCTCGATTCTTTTCTAAGATCGATTTACGATGAGGATATCATCAATTAAAGGTACAGGAAGAGGACATTCCTAAGACCGCTTTTAGAACAAGGTATGGCCATTATGAACTTACTGTCATGCCATTTGGTTTAACCAATGCCCCAGCCGCATTTATGGACATGATGAACCGAATATGTAAGTCATATTTGGATAAATTCATAATTGTCTTTATAGATGATATTCTCATTTACTCTAAGAGTAAAGAGGAACATGCAGCGCATCTGCATGCACTCCTAAGTTTATTGAGAAAAGAAAAGCTTTATGCCAAGTTTTCAAAATGTGAGTTTTGCTTAGAGGAAGTACAATTTCTTGGGCATTTAGTCAATCATGAAGGAATTCATGTGGATCCTACAAAGATTGAGGCAATTACCAAATGGAAAACCTCTGAGTCACCAACCGAGGTTAGAAGTTTCCTAGGATTGGCCGGTTATTATAGAAGATTAATCCGAGATTTTTCTAGAATATCCATTCCCTTAACTAAGCTAACCTGTAAATCTGTTAAGTTTGAATGGGGACCAAAACAAGAAGAAGCCTTTAGAATTCTTAAGCAAAGATTAACCAACGCACCCATACTAGACTTTGTAGTCTATTGTGACGCTTCTAAGTTAGGTTATGGATGTGTGTTGATGCAACGTCAAAAGGTTATAGCATATGCTTCTAGACAACTTAAGAATCATGAAGAAAATTATTCAACCCATGATTTGGAATTAGGAGCCATAATTTTTTCCCTTAAGATTTGGAGACATTACCTTTACGGTAGTAAGTTTACCATCTTCACCGATCATAAGAGTTTAAGATATGTCTTCGAGCAAAAGGAGTTGAATATGAGACAGAGACGCTGGATGGAGATTCTTAGTGATTATGATTGTAATATCCAGTATCATGCAGGAAAGGCTAATATAGTAGCCAATGCTTTAAGTCGGAAGTATCATGAGACGCCAAAAAGAGTACGTTCTCTTAAATTAAATCTACAAGTAGATTCAAATGACCAGATTAAGGAAGCACAAGAATCAGTAATTAAGGATGATACTGAAAATTTGAAAGGAATGATTAAGGAATTAGAACAAGGAACAGATGGAATTTGGAGATTCCATAAGAAAAGAGTGTGGATACCCAAATTAGGAAACCTACGCCACCGTATATTAGAAGAAGCCCATAAGTCTAAGTATACGATGCATCCTGGAAGTGATAAGATGTATCAGGACTTAAGGAAAAAAATTTGGTGGATAGGAATGAAAAAGGAGATAGCGACTTATGTTGCCAAGTGTCTAACTTGTTCACAAGTTAAAGCTGAACATCAGAAACCCTCAGGGTTGTTGCAACAGTTAGAGATGCCAGTTTGGAAATGGGAATTAATAACAATGGATTTCATTACCAAATTACCCAAAACAAGAAAAGGTAATGATACAATCTGGGTAATTGTAGACAGACTAACTAAGTCAGCTCATTTTCTACCAATGAAGGAAACTTTAAGTATGGAACAGTTAGCTAAGTTATATGTAAATGAAAATAGTTTCATTACATGGAATTCCTTTATCAATTGTTTCTGATAGAGATAGTCGTTTTACTTCTCATTTTTGGACAAGTTTCCAAAAAGCAATGGGAACCAAGCTAAATCTAAGCACCGCTTATCATCCTCAAACAGATGGACAAAGCGAAAGGACAATTCAGACAATGGAAGATATGCTTAGAGCTTGTGCAAATGATTTCAGAGGTAATTGGGATGATCATCTACCATTAATAGAATTTTCTTACAATAACAGCTATCACACCAGTATCAATGCTGCACCATTCGAAGCACTTTATGGATGAAAGTGCCGAACTCCTGTCTGTTGGGCAGAAATTGGAGAAAAGCAACTATCTGGACCTGAGATAGTGCAAGAAACAACCGACAAGATTGTTCAAGTCAAAGAACGACTGAAAGCAGCACGCGATCGACAAAAGAGTTATGCTGATAACAGACGAAAGCCGTTGGAATTTCAAGTAGGAGACAATGTGTTACTAAAAGTCTCTCCTTGGAAAGGAGTGGTAAGATTCATCAAAAGGGTAAAGCTAAGCCCCAGGTATATCGGACCTTTTGAGATTATTAGAAGAATAGGACCTGTAGCTTACCAACTATAACTGCCAGAGGAAATGGCAGGAATAAATGATGTATTTCATGTATGCAACCTCAAGAAGTGCTTAGCTGATAAATCACTAGCAGTGCCTCTTAAGGATATAGAGGTAAATGAGAAACTAAAGTTTGTAGAGAAGCCGCTACAAATTGAAGACAGGAAAGTCAAGAATCTCAAACACAAGAGATTAGTTCTAGTCAAAGTAAAATGGGATTCCAAGAGAGGACCAGAATACACTTGGGAGCTTAAATCAGAGATGCAGAGGAAATATCCACACCTATTTCAGTAGACCTCGAGGACGAGTTCTAAATCAAGGTGGGGAGGATATAACAACCCTCCAAAATTATTTCCGACACCCTAATATGTTTAGAGTGCCCCTATACGTCTTAAAATACACCCCGTATACGAAAACCGGGCCCAAAATACCTTATATAATAAAGAAATTAAAAAAAATCAAGTTTTATGCGGCGCTCGCGGGCCGCGAAGATTTTGTCTTCAGGCTACGCGGGGCGCGACAGCTAGGAGATCAGACGACACCCTGAGTCGCCATGTGTCATGCCATCCGTCAAGCCTACACTTGTGAATCGACCAAGCTAGGCCCTACATAGTCTACGTCGCGGGCCGCGAAGGCCTTGCCTTCTGTTTACGTGGGCCGCGATAACCTGGTCGACCAGACCTATAAATTGATGGCTTCGGCTGTCATTTGAAATAGTTCATTCACACAAATTCTCTCTCAATTCTGAATAGTATACACTATACCCGGGAATTATACCCCCTAATTAACGAAGTTCTGCCTCGTTGTAAGTATCATAACCCCCAGTTATGTATTAGATACGCTGCCCGATTGATCTAGTGCTCCGTAACGGCTGTCGAGGCTCTGCCCGACGTAGTCGTTGGAGTTCTGTCTCGGGGAGGGTATTACTAATGTAAATATTAGGTTATTATACTAACGCGTATGCATTGTGTAATTAATAGATAATCATCAGGAAATCACAAAGGAAAACCCTAAGATAGCAATGTGAGTAATCCTCCTTTTTACAAACTGTTTTTACAAAACCTCAAATGTTTTACATTATATTAAACAGTGATTGAGTATTTGTATTCTACAATTATCGTCGGTATGTTGGGGTTTTGTATACAAAATTTGTTACTACACTGTGAGTAGTAACATGACCACAAGTCGGGTTGACAGTACCGTGGGTGGTAATTAAAGTAGAAAATAAACAAATGTAATTGCGCGACCGCCCTCAATGCTGTAAACGGTTTTACCTGTCTTGATTAAATTGGGATTCACTCACCAATATTTCCCACTGACAAAATGTTTTTAAACGCGTTTCAGGTAACAAAATGTGAAAGCCAAATAGAAGCCAGCTGGACAGCACTGAAGGCTTGGAAAAGTGGCTATAAAAGTTACCTAAATAACGAGATGTTTTTATTTAAATAAAATAGGGTTTATCCCTATGAAAATGTGTGTACTGGAAACTTGGGAATTTCCCACGTATTTAATATTATAAAAGTATGGTATTTTACATTGAAAAAATATTTTCTAACTACGGTCCTGATGAATTTTCCGCTGCCAAACTGATAAACACCGATACCACTGAAACTGGACGCGGCCGCCCGTTCCCGGGTAAATAGGGGACGGGGGTTGCGACAGTGATTCTGTGTAACCTACAGTCAATACATACATTCACAACATTAGTACTTGATGACATTATACATAATCTAAACTTACATAATTAAACGACCACGTCGCATTCTTTCTATGTTTATTAATCCATTTGGATATCTCTCCAAATTCAATCCTTGCATCCCAGTATCAAAACTTCATAAGGCCAACAATAGCATACATGCACTTTCATTCTATTCTCAAAAGAAATATGGTTAGCATCGCTAATCTATCTATTATACTAAAGCAAAATAATGTTTGACTATTTGACCATGATGTGGCATATTTCTTTGGCCAGAGAATTGTTTTTTTTGGGCGCCATTTTCCTTTCTCTCATTTCTTATTCACTTTCACGAGCTCCTAATTTTGTTCATCCGTTTCTCAATCAATAGCTATTTTCCATCATTCTCTCTTCTTTCCAAAATCACTTCAAAGAAACCCTAAAACCATTTGTCTGTGGTTCAAGCAACAAGGCCAGTTTTCTTCTGTCTTTTGGTTTACATGATTCTCCTATCTTAATGCTTTCATTATATTTAATTTTGTAAAAGAGAAACAAGGGGGAGATGGAGCAGATGAGAGACGCAGACGGGAGATGGTCATCTTCTCCGACGACTGGTGTCAACGATAGGGCTTTCTTAGTAGCCAGCGACGGCGGTGGTTCCAAGGTTGTGGTTGTTGTCATCGGTGGTCAGCAAAGGGTGAGATCTGTCTTCCAACGGCTAGGGTTCCGCCATGAATCACTGGCGGCAACGAACATTGATTATTGACATAGTCCAGTCGATATCAATTTCATGCTCTGTGACTCTGAGTTTCCAATTGAAGGTACAATTTTAGTTGGTATTGTTTTTATTTTGATTTCTGAACTTCTTGATTATTGTTTCTCTGTTGTTTATAGCTGATTTCACCATGTTTCTCTGGGAACCTTCTGTCAGCAAGCACCCAAAAACCCGAATGACAGGTCATCAACAGGTACCACTTCAATAGTTCAATTCACATTAAAATCTATTTTGAAGTTTACATGGCCTTTTGAATCTTTGTGCTTTTTACAGCTAGTAAATCATGTTTACTTTTCGCCTGATGGGCAATGGATTGCAAGTTCTTCGTTTGACAAATCTGTCAAGTTATGGAATGGAATTACCGGGAAGTTTGTTGCTGCCTTTCGTGGTCACGTGGGGTCTGTTTATCAGATATGGTATGATTTTTCGTGGCGTTTATATAGAAATAATAATAATATTGCTTTCGTTTCTCAAGTGTTGTATGGTTTTGTGCAGTTGGTCTGCTGACAACAGGCTTCTCTTGAGTGGTAGCAAGGACTCTACCTTGAAGGTAACATTAATTTTCTTCATAATTGATTATAAATAATGAATAATCCAGATCAATTCTATAAATATACAAGTACCGTTTTAATTTGTTATGATCTTAAACATGTTATATATTTAGGTTTGGGATGTGAGGACACAGAAATTGAAGCAAGACCTTCCTGGTCATGAAGATGAGGTTATTATTTTTTTTAATTTATATTGTTTTTCTTAAAAAAAGAAGGTTAACAAGAATAAAGGTCATTTCAACAAGATGATAATTATTATCATTCTTTTCTTTCTATTTGTTAAGGTTTTTGCTGTGGATTGGAGTCCAGATGGTGAGAAAGTTGCATCGGGTGGTCGGGATAGAGTTTTGAAGCTATGGATGGGTTAAAAAGTTAAGAAAGCTTTTTGTTGCTATGGATGGGTTAAAAAGTTAAGAAAGCTTTATACAATTTCATAGAATATATAATACTTGGAGAAGGCTTGGATGATTAGATGTAATTTATACGAAGATGAATTTTTATTGTCTTTGTGGCCAATAGAGACGTCATTCGTTAATTACAAAAATATAGAAGCATAGTGGCTAAGGTTTGTGATGGCACAACGACTCCCCAACCTTGGCTGCAACAGACATTGCAATGGAGGCTGATCACTATGTCTTAATGAAAAGCAACTTTTAGAAGTGATAATTTTATGATTCGTGTAACAATTAAGTGAAATCAAGATACATGGTCTTATCAACTTTTAGAGAATGTGCTTCTCTTGATGTTAAAACGGGTCCTGCAGGTAAACTGTTACTCAAAATGGGCCGATTAGTATAATGTGCTATCTAGCAAGTGGGTAGTTGAACGGGTCTGGTTGGCTGCGTAACGGATTAAATGGGTAATTTTTAGTACGGATACAAATGGGTTGAGTTGGTGTAGTCGAGAACATTTGTATTATCATAACAAAAAAATTAAAAGGGTTGATACTTATTATTGCAGATTCGTGATTGGTTGGACTTCTCCCTTAACCATTCAGTACCATCTTCGTTATTGATTCTTTCTAGGTAAAATACTAATTCTTTTTTATTTTTTATTTCTGGGCCATCTATAGTATTGCTCTTTGTTTGGATTTCATGTTGGCATGTTGCTAAGCTTTTAGTATGTCTGGTAAGGTCAAGCCAGAGGAAGCTATTCAAGCTACATTATCTTCATTGCCGGATGAGGTGGTTGATACCTTTGGATTTACAGCCTTGCCATATGAAGACCCATTTGCGGAAAAGATACGGAAGTTGAAGTTCTTAGAAATACTTAAATTGGAGATCAATAGCGGCAGCTGGATAGGTATGTTTTGGATGATTTGAAAACTCACAAGGCACCATCTCAAAAGAATACAGTGTTTAACTTGACCCGTAGTTTATATGTGTCATGTCTGAACCAATATTTGTTGATCAATATTTGTTGCATTGGGGTCGCACACTATATATTGATTTGTTTTTATATTAGATGAGTAGATCCCTGAATACGAGATTGACTTCAGCTTTGATGAGCAATGAGTTGGCAACAAAAAAAAAGCAAGAAAACGAAGCTTTTGCTGAAGCAGCACTTGCATGCGAAAAAATCCAGATGAATAAGGTGGAACAAGAGGTTAAGAGTTTGAAACAAGAAGTAGTGGAGATTTCCAAGGTAGCAATGCAAACTATATAATTGTATAATTACAATCTTTGTCTTATGGTCTCCTTTTTGTTACAGTTGCTAGAGTTTCTCATAGATGGTGGCCAAGTACTCGATACGTTACAGTAAGTTGAAAAACTCCCTTGCAGGTTTGAACATTACAGTGGCAAAGCTGGATCGAGCGTTGGTTTGGTTGGGTAGTTTTTAAAGTGGGTTGGTTTTATAAAAAAAGGATAACCTTTATGTCAATGGTACTATAGCTAGCTTCTGGGGCTTAAAAGTTGTTGTATGCATCATCGAGATCTATGTTTATCAAATTGGTTTTTTGTGTTATTTGTATTTTTTGAATGTGAGTTTGTATTTTGGTTGATTCGAATGATTAAGTTATGGTTTAAAAAAATACATATTATTTATTGCCAGTGTGCAGGAACACTATAACTTGGCTGAGGTCCACCGGGTTGTCTTCTTTCGTACCGTTTGATGACAACATCAACTTCACAAGGTCAATATTTTTTTTATTGTCCCAGTTATGTTTTAGTTAGATCACGGATCAAAATTGGTTTGAGTTGAGACATGCCATTTTAGTAGGGTTAGATTGGGTTTACCCGCAAACACTTTTTGCCTTTTTTTATTACAATCACAGGAACAGTATTATTAATAGTAATAATCTAAAATTTTGAATAAAATGATTAAGTGGGTGTTATGCATTGGAAATAGAACTTAGAACCAGAACTTAGACAAACTTTTAGTGTTTATGGCCCATCCGGCCCATTTAAGCCATGCCACTTTACACGATTCTGATTTTGGATTTGGTGGTTTGGGTTTGCTTTACGATTGATGTTTTATGGATGTGTGGGTGTATTTTCAGGTGCAGTTTTAGGATTGAAGTCTGCGTTTGTACCATTGTTATGCGGGTATGTTTTCTTCTTTTAATTCGAATTGTTGATTTGTTGTCGTTTTGTTTTTTGGGTTGTTTAATTGTGAGTTTACGTATGTCTGTATGGTTTGTTTGTGGGATTAGAAACTGTAAACTCAGTTCAGATTAACACATTTCTCCATTGTTAGGTTTAAGTAGTAAAGGAGATGTTAGTTAATGTGTTGTTTTGGTAATGCCGTGTATGTTGGTTAGGATTTTAAATGACTGATTTGGAAATTTGTGAAAATCCTTCAACTTCTGGAAATATGATTATGCTCGATATAGCATTTTCACAAAATGTTAACCATAGAAGTCAAAACCCTCCCTTTTGTGTTTAGTCAAACCAACTTCTAGAATTTATGTCAGGTACACTCACATGTATGTTACTTGAAGGCATGTTATATGAACACCTGCAAGCTTCAACCTTTCTAGACTGATTGATTTAAAAGAATATATATATATATATATATATATATATATATATAGTCTTTATATTGACCCAATCGATGAAATGATTTGGATTTTAGATTAAATTTAGGTTGATTACTTATTGTTTATGTTTATTTGTGTTCTGAACACTTGGCTATGTGGTTAATGTTAAGACCTTTTGTGCTTCGATAAAAGTTAACTTTGTGAACATGTGTTTGCACTTATTGGTGGTCTTTGGAGCACTGTTTATATGCAGTTTAGATGCTAGCACAGTGTGCCGTGTACTGGTTTGGGTGTCGTTTTACGTGTGTTCAGATTGAATTGTTCCTTTGGATGTTGTTTTATGAGTATGCTGGTTCGGTTATTTGTGTGTCAAAAGTTTGCGCCGTGCGTGTCTACATGTTTGTTTTCCTTTTTAGCATTTGTGTGCCAATACCCGACCCCATACTCGCAAAAAAAGTTAAAACTAATCTCATACCCGGCCCAATACCCATCGGGTATTGGGTAAACCCGTCCCATTTGTGTCGGGTTTTGGGTATACCCGTCGGGCTCGGGTATTTTTGCCATCCCTAATTGAAAGTATATTGTATTTTTCCCTGATTTATATTCACACTAATAAGATAATTTATTTTCATTTTCTTCTACTTAGTTATAGTTTTTAAAGTTTTTCTATATGATTTGATACCATCCATGTTTTTCATCCATGTTTTTCATGTGAAATGATCAATATAACCTCTGAAATAAACTCCTCATCTGTTGATGATACATGAATCATTTGATAGAGCATTTCAATATTGGTTTTAATAATTGCGCATGAAGCGCCAATCCGACGCGAGGTGCAACGCTTCATGTTGTCGCAATGTTTATTAACAGTTTTGACCCACTGATGTATAAATGGATCGTTGGGGTTTATCTTTAACAGGTCAAATGTATAAAAAAAAATTGTTTTTTTTTTTTTTGGGAATTGGGTCTTGCAAAAGCATAATGGGTGTTTAACATTATATTCTAAACATTCATATTTCTGGCACATCTATTTTATGCTATTAGTAAACATCTTTTTGATAAGTGATGATGATGATGCATTTATTCAGTCTTCATGTCTTCATAAATGCATGCCTTCTGATTGTTTTACCCATGCTTATAAGCCTATTCTATTGACATTTGAAAGTCAAATGCACTACTGGTCAAAGTTAAAGTTCACACTAATTTGTTTAAATTTCAATTCCATTGTTAGTATAGTCCTGCCTTAGTATACCACCTTGCTTACCTACTAACTTTACTAAAAAAAATTGGTCTATTTGTTTCCTTATTTCTTTTTTAGGAAAACCTTCAAATAACGTCAAAGGTATTCAAGGAGGAAGTGTACTTTTGTTAAGAGAAATTTTATTTGTCTTTGAGTCAACGGGCCCATTCAATCCATGCGTATAATTGTGTACTGTTGGGAATATTTTTGTGGGAATTAAAGTACTAATTCGGTTCGGTTTGGGTCAAAACAGGTCATTTAAAAGGTCTCGACTTGGTTCAACTCAGAATGGTCCATTTTAAAAGGTATAAATTTGGTTCGTCTCACACAAATTCTGGTTAGAATGAGTCTTTTATAAAAAATAAGTGTCAATTTTGTTCGGGTGAAACTGGGTTCAGGTCAAAATGAGTTATTTCAAAGAATTATCAATTTGGTTTGTGTCAAACTGTGTTCAGGTCAAAATATACCATTCTTAAAAAAGTGTAAATTTGGTTCGGATCGAAAATTGCTGTCATCATTATTATTTAAAACGGTATTGTCCACATCAATTTCTATTCAACAACAGTTATTTATGGTTCTTAGAAGATCTCTAAAAAGAGCAGATTCCTTAAAATTAAAGCGACTTGTGGCTTCCAATCAACTACCTTAAAATTAAAGCATCTTCTCGCTTCCAATCAACAGGTATCATGTTAAATTTGATTTAAAGGTGGGTATAGATATGAGTAAAGGTGGAACATGGGTGTCTTGGGCAACGAATCCTACCAGTTCATGTCAAAATGGGTATTTTTTTTTGGTGCGGGTCAAAACAGATTGGGTCAGCTTCACCTGCAACGCTTACGTCCAATAATTTTTATTTTTTCATTAGTCTTTTATTTAGAGAGTCAATATCATTACGAAAGTTTTATTTTTTTAGAAATTATCTAATAAAATAATATTAAGGACAATTTATTTATTAAACATTTACTTTGGGCATCTTTCGACAAGTTTATTTTTTAGGTATTTTTTAAGTTTCACAATTTGACCCGTTTCAGATAAAACATAACCTGATTCAACATGTTCCTAAATAAAAGGGTTGAAATTGCTACGTCTCCTCGACTTCTACTTTTTTCTGTTTGGCGTGCTAATGCAACATGTTCAAAGACCATTTTTAACCTTTGGTCCTAATGCTTCAATTTAGCTCAGAACTAGCCCAACTACATGCAGGTACTATGATCTTACATTGTTGAACCTAACTTCGCGAAAATCTGGATTAAACTAACGTTGATGCCTTGCTTTCATTGTTGTTGTAGAAAGAGTAAATTGCCATTTTAGTCCCTGAGTTTTGTCCAAATTTGCCATTTTAGTCCAAATAGTTTTTTTTTCGCCTGTGGGTCCCTGAGTTTTCCATTTTGTTGCCATTTTGATCATTTTGTCTAACTCCATCCAAAAAACCAGTTTTTAACAGGGGTATTTTTGGGATTTCCATAAAATATGTTTTTACTTGCATTTTTTATCCATTCATTTTATCCCATATATAAAGACATTTTACCCCAATTAAAACCCTAACTTTCATCATCTTCTTCCTCACGATTCATCAAACAATAATCAGAACCACCTCTTCAAATCAAAACCCTAATTTCAGAGGGTTGCTCAACAATTCATCATGGTATACTGCATATGTGGGTTTGAAACCAAGATACGTACCTCGAGGACCTCACAAAATCCAGGTCGCCGTTTTCATTGTTGCAATCGGCCAAGAAAAAGTTGTGGGTTCGTCTGTTGGGCTGAGCCCCCTTTGTACGTGCCAGCACAAACAACCATAAAGTCTGAAAATCAAGGTGATTTGGCTGCTGAAGTCAGGAAATTGCATGAAGTTCCTGAACAATACAAATCAGAAAATACAAGTTTGAAGATGATTCTAGGGGTGACTTTGTTGTTTATAGTGGTGTACTTCTTTTGTAAGTAACAAATGGGATGGGTGTAATGTTATGAAGCATGTATGTAATGCAGTGTATGTAATGCAGTGTCTTCAAGTAATGTTATGCAACTTGTTTGTTAATGTATTGAAATGCCGTTTTGTATAGATTATTGTTGAAATGCAGCACGTTTGTTTTGAAAATTGGTCAAAGTGTCGACACCATTTGCACATCAGTTTAGGCAGATTTGATATTCAAATGTGTCGAAGTTATATGCACATTGGCATGAACACTTATGACACCATTTGATATGCAAATGCGTCAAACTTATTGGCACAAATTTGCCATTTGTACAGATGAATAACCTGGATGCATACCAAAAGAGTACAATAAACCATTATAACAATGTTATTCCATTACAAACGACACCATTCGAATAACCTGGATGCATACCATAACAGTGTTGTTCCATTACAAACGACAACCAACTTGACAAAAGACCATCACAAAACGACTTAATAACCTACAAAAGACCCTACATATCAGCCTAAATATCATGTCCAACAAAAGACCATACAAAACAGTCAAAGTACAGCTTGAACAAAATGACTTAATAACCAACAAAAGACCTACATAACAGCCTAAACATCATGTCCAGCAGCACCAGCAGCCTCCCCACAATCATGTCCAGCACCAGCAGCCTCCCCACCTTCCTGTCCAGCACCAGCAGCCTCCCCACCCTTACTTTTAGTGCAGGTCCTTCTGTTATGACCTTTTTGCCCACAGGTAAGACAAGTCACTGTATACCCTTTTTTGGCCATTTTTCCACGTTTTTCAATTGTCTGGTTTAGCTCCTCCAACTCAACAGCAGATTTCTTTCGTTTCTTTTTGGGTCTCCCAGCAGGCTTGTGATACTTTGGGGCTGTTAAAGTGGTTGGGCATTGACTTTTAGGCCACAAATCCATACCATTGATTGGGTCTATGGTGTGATTATAGACATCTTTCCATGTCTCTAGCCAGTACGCCTTGTCCACCCATTCTTCTGGTACACCTCTACCCTCTCCATTCAATGCCCTGTTCCAGATACAAGCCACTGCATGCCTACATGGCATGCCAGTTAACTGGAACCTTCTGCAACCACAAGTCCTTTCAACAAGATTCACAGCTCTTTTTTCAAGTTCAGGACCAGAAACCTATAATGACAATATAACCAGATTAACATATCAGCAAGGGATCAATGAAGCCTGTTTAATAGAGTAAAGAACAACTTACCTCATACTTTCCATTGCCACACCAAATTGCTGTGTACTTTGCAGCCTCAATCTTTATGTTCTCAAATATCTTAGTTGCCTTTGGAGTTAATGGTCCTTGTGACTTGCCTATCATCTTATGAACTACCACTATCCTCTTCATGATGTATTCTCTAATGAAATCAAGGCAGGTAATGATTGGTCTGTCCCTACCAATGAGTAACTGTCTGTTGAACACCTCACAAAGGTTGTTTAACAAGACATCACACCTAGGCCTTTCTGCATTGTGTCAACAACAAGACAAGTTAAATAGGTGAACTGTTAATAACAGGTGCATTAAAACAAGTGTACATACCATTGAAAAATGCTCTTGACCAATGTTTAGATGGAATCTCCTTCAGCCAATTATACAAGTCTGCATCCTCCTTCAAGATTGCTTGCATATTCTTCTCAAACTTCTGAGGTGTTGTTGAAGTAGCAGCTGCCCACAACAGGTTCTTATAAACTGCACCTTTCCACCTTGGTTTCATGTTTTCATGAATATGATGCAAACAGAATCTATGCTCAGCATTTGGAAACACTTGCTGAATGGCAGGTATTAAACCCTACAATGGTTATCAATGAACATGTGAGTTTGATGATTGAAATGGTTCATTTAAATAAACAATAAACATACCTTTTGCCTATCAGTTATAAAGGTGAAATTGCCATTTCGATGCAGCTCCAAGTCATCTCCCAAACACCTAAGAAACCAACTCCAGCTTGTTGTTGTTTCAGCCTCAACCACAGCATATGCAAGTGGGTAAATCCCATTGTTTGCATCAACCCCTACTGCTGTTAAAATCTGTCCAGGCCAAGGTCCTTTCAGAAAACAGCCATCAAGCCCAAGTAGATCCCTTCCAGCCTTGTTAAACCCTGCCTTTAGTGGCCCCAAACATATATAAACCCTCTTAAATTGCCTTGTTGGACTGCATGGGTTACCTTCAGGCTCAACTTCAATTTTTACAGTCGTACCATGATTTGCCCTAATAAGTTCCTCACAGTAATCTCTAAGGTTACTGTATTGATCAGAGTAATCACCTTGAACCTTCTTGGTTGCCTGTGCCTTTGCCCTAAACATCTTTTGAAAAGTCACTTCAACTTGATGCTTCTTTTGTATTGCATCTATAAGTGCATTTAGTGGTATTTCTGGATTAACTTGAATGATGGGTTCAATTTCCTTTGCTAGCCAACTTATTGTGCAGAGAGACACATCTCGGGTTTGTAAACAAGTATGCTCCTTGTTAAATGTCTTCACCATCCATGTGCCTTCCCTTTTAACTTTGGAAACATGCAAGGTCCAAGGACAAGAGGGAATCTTCTTCTTTTTAGACATTTGTCTTGTTTTGGGCCCACCACCATGTGCCTTCCCTTCACTTTTCTTGCCTTTATTTACTGCACTTGAACTACCAACATTTGACTCATATTTACCTGATTTTACTTTCTTGCCCTTACTAACATCAGCTTCACAACTACCTAATTTTGGATTAATACCATGACAAAGAACCCTCATTCTAACATGATCATTTCTATAGATAAAGAGTTGCCTTCTAGATTGGACTGCATATTGTTTAACCATTTGCCTAATGTCCTTTTTATCATTAAAACACTGACCAACATAGAATTGGCAATCATCGGTTGCCTTTTTTTTCTTCTTCCTTATCCCCCTAACTGCCCTTTCTCTAACACTTGTCTGCTCTTCATCACTAAGACTATCAAAATTGTCTATCTCAAAGTCATCAACTTCTTGCTCATCCTGAGCCTCCCCTTCATCATCACTGATATCAAATTCTACAGCAGCTCTAAACTCAACCTGATCCATATCAACATCATCTACGTATTCCTCATCTACTATGTAATCAGGATCCTCACTATCACTACCTTCCTCACCTTTATCACTACCCTCCTCACTTTCATCAGTACCCTCATCCTCATTACCACTGTAATCAGGATCATCACCACCATCAGGATCAATAAATTTTGCATATTTTACCCCAGTTTCTTTGCTCTGTTCATCGTCTACTACATCAGCACTTTCATCACTGTCATCTGAACTAGAGTCAGAGCTTACATCTACTGCACTAACCTCTTTTTCATCATCCCTAACCTCTTTTTCTTTACCCTGCACTTCAGCTTGTGTTAAATCACCTAAGTTTGCAGGATCAGCTTGTGATTCATCACCAAAGTTTGCATCATCACCTTGCTTTTTATTACCCCAAATATGCTCAACATACACCTCAATGACCTTGTAAGTTTGCGTATACTTGATCATTCTAATAACATCACTATCACTCATTAAAGATCTTATCCCGAATTCAAAACATTCCCCTGGAATCCTAAAGTTGTATCTTAATCCCCCTAGTTCATCATCTGTGTAACCTAGCTCACCCATCATATCATTAAATATGATCAAAGAAAAGTAGTCAGGGTTAACCTTGTCGATATACGATACTTTACCCTCATACCCAAATTCTGGAAAGTCAATCAACTCCCCTCCATGATGTATCTCAAACGTGAACAGGTCTGGCTCGTCAGCTGAAATCAACAACAAAACACACCATTAAAAAACCCTAATCGAAGAAAACAGGGGATCATTACACTAATTTAGCACATACCATAATCTAATTCAGGATTAAAGTTTGAACCAGGAGGCCGAGCATTCCACATTGTTGTTGCTTTCCAATCGTCGTCGACTGAACTGTGTGATTATGGAAGATTTTTGATGATCGTATGAGGAAGAAGCTGACACTTAGGGTGAAAGTTAGGGTTTTAATTGGGGTAAAATGTCTTTATATATGGGATAAAATGAATGGATAAAAAATGCAAGTAAAAACATATTTTATGGAAATCCCAAAAATACCCCTGTTAAAAACTGGTTTTTTGGATGGAGTTAGACAAAATGATCAAAATGGCAACAAAATGGAAAACTCAGGGACCCACAGGAGAAAAAAAAACTATTTGGACTAAAATGGCAAATTTGGACAAAACTCAGGGACTAAAATGGCAATTTACTCTTGTAGAAACTTAGATCAAGTTTTCAGTTGATACACCGATTTGATAATGAAAGCTCAGTAGTGACAATTGATTGTGCTTTGAGTACTTCATGGCTTATTAATCAAAGGAAACCATCAACTACAATGGTTTTTCCTCCAGAGTTCGACCCGAGAGCAATCGTGACACATTAATTTTGTGTTCTAGGAATCTAGGGTTCTTACTTCTAAACTTTGTCATTTATATATATGTATATCATGTTGTAGAATCAAATTAAACATTTAGGAATGAACCACTGTGATTTGAAATGTGAGTACATACATGACACGGGGTCAACAGTAAGGTATGTTTCACGAACCCTAGCTACTGAGTTTTCGGTTAATTGTGGTGGAGTCGGGTTTCGTGTGTTGCTTATATGTTTTTTCGATGACTTAAGTTAGGTACACAACTGTGGAGATAATAACGGGTCATTATGGTGGTTGTGGTGAGGTTTCTCGGCGGTTAAGGCGGACTGCATGCAGCTATTTAAGGTGCTTTTCAGCTTTGCTTTACTAAAATTTTAACAGACACGACTAAATAGACTGAGTCTTCTGTACATATAAGGTACGGGATTTTTTTTTATAAAACATTTAAAGTGCCATTGAATATAAGAACATGAATGAGTTTTTGAATAGAAAATAAAAACTTAGTTAATGGTACAAGTATTCTTTTTTAGCCTGATTGTAAAGTTTTATTCAACATGCACCTACTTAGATCGTTATCATGAAAGTTTTAGATTATTTCTTTAATACTATAGTTTCTTTAATCATATTTTACACATTAAGTTTTATATAATTGTTTAAAGAAAATGTGTGAAAAGTTTGTTTGTGAGTCGGGTCAACCCGTAACAGTTTTGACCCGTTATCTACCGTCATCAATCAGTTCATTTTGTTAACTTGAATAATCTATAGAACCTGGTTTAGACCTCAACATGACTGACCTGTACTCCACCGTTTTGACCCGTTATAATATTTTTTTTTTGCAGGGCGTTGTTTCCAGGCTTAATAGAGGGCTTGCTGCTAGCGAAGAAGATTTGCAGAAAGCAGATTCTACAGCCAGGGAAGTGTTATAAATGGGTCAGGTCATCCGATTGATTCATTAACTTGGTCGGTTTAGTTTATCATCGTGTAAGGTCTGAGATTATACGGTGGAGGGTGATTGGGATTACCGTTTTGGGGTGAATGTGTAGGATAATGTCTATACCGTAACGAGGTTGCGTGTGTTCGGGTATATCAAGTGTGCAATAACTTAACAATTACGTAAAGCACTTAGATTTGTGTGGGGGCATATATTTGTTTCTGCTACAATATTTCTTTTATAATCCAATTTTTTTTATAGATTTAATACAACATTTCTTTCATTTCAAAAAATTATTTATAGACGTATACATGATAATTAATATGAAATGTAATCGTTAATTAATTTTTATAAGATATTATTTATCTTAATATTCGAACAAACCTGTAATAAAGTATTTACGTATTAAAGTATAAATTTTTTGTTGTTTAGCCACCCGTGTATTACACGGGGACTTAGACTAGTATTCATACATATTAAAACCATATATACAATTCCCGTTCGTTTGTTTATACAAAATTCCAATTCATGCATATATTCCTTCCTATCCATACACATACATACAACTTACGTAGTAACACATTCATACGTACAGATCCTAGTCCCTACATCCAAACATACAAAACACATACAAACGCGCACGTGTAATAGTCCGTCTACGACATACAATTTAATCTTTCTTGTGTATATGTACTTGCGCACCAACAAACCTATTGTACTTTTCTATACTTAAATATGAACCCCATACCCACCCGTAACAACTATTTGCATGTACTACAAGCATATCATGTTTGTTCGGTTTGAGCTGCTTGGTTCATGACCCATTTACCTTTTTCAGGTGTAATCCAAGTTATCATGCTAGTCATATACCCTCAAGGGGTTTTGTATAATCGATACAAGTGAGTAATACAAGTGCTTAATTTCTCAACCTTGCTTATACATATGTATATTAAGACAGAACAGTGAAACAGCCGGGTCAGAATTCAACACAGTTTTCAACACGACCGCGTAGCATCTGGGCATCTTTATTACTTTACACGTTTTGTATACTTAGGCATCCTTTTTCCCACAACTAAAAATTTATCCCCAATAAGTTAATCAATACATAAAAACCATTATTATATCATTTCTAATCCCTTCTAATGAGTATTTCACAACTCAATCCTTGTAAATAACATATTCCAAGTTTGACCCGTTTAGTCCCAATAAATGAGACCATTCATATTTAAACCACAAATAACCCGTTACGACATTACTTACCTTGGTATTACCACTATATATCCATCCTTTCATGATTCCTTTCCACTTGTATACAAAACTTCATTACATAATAAGAAATTGAGTTCAAGAATCACTTACCTTAAGCATCCCTATTCGTGTTTGCTTCCTTGCATCCTCTTGACCCGTTAGCCTTCCACACTTGAGTCTATGCTAAGATGATTCCTATCCTTTCATGCCATCATGTCCATAACATTGTTTGTATGCATGTTCATCCATATCAACATTCATTTTCAATTCTTAGCTATGTCGAATTTCGTTAGTAAATCATTCATTAACATGCATAATCACATGATTCCTCATAATCTTACATTCATATTCACAAGGCTAACCATGCTACTAACATATTCGTTGACTTTTCAGAAAGTCAATGGTCAAGAATACAAATTTCCAACTTAGGAACTTGTATCCATATTGATGTAGTAGACCATACTAACGACACCATATACATTTCATACTCATGTTTTAGGACACATACAACCACATGATCAATTAATTACATCATGCACATATATAACCAATTCAATACAAACTAATGCTCTCATGATTCTATAATTGTCAACCATATTCAAAGTTAGCAATTTAACATAATTTCAACATCATTCTTTACTCGTAAGTCCACAAGCTATACATTTAGTGCACATCCATTTCTAAATTACCATTGAGTAACTAGTCCGACACATGGTATGCACCACACCATTCAAATGTGGAGTACAAACTCCTAAAGCATACTTTTACCAAAATCATTTCATCAACTAAATACCCACATGTATTCTATCCAAAACACATATCTCAATTTCACCTCTTACCATTTATAATATCTTAACCTATTTAATTTATTACTAGTTTGATTTTTATGTTATAACTTTCATTCGCTAACTTAAAATAAAACTTAATATGCGGTTGTGTTTTATCTTTTGACAACTTTTTCATATAAATTATGTTGAAAACGAAGTTGTATTCGAAATATGATATTTTTTTGGTATCATAAGCTATATCTAGTGCCGACATCGTGACAAACAAAATCAGTATCACCCGAACAACATCAGTACCGTTATTGATTTCCCTTTTCATGGTTTTCAAAACACAATTTTATTTTTGGGTAAATTACACTTTTCGTCCTTTATGTTTGTAGCGAGTTGCAATGGATAGCCTTTAACTTCAATAATTACAGTCACAATCCTTTATTTGGAAAATGCATTACACCTTTCGTCCTTTAGCACTAACCAAGTTAAAATTTTCAGTTATGTCTATCCACTTAAGGGTGTTCTGGTCATTTCATGTTTTTATTTAAAATGTTCATTAATAAATAAAACCAAAAAATTAACATATATATAACATCATCTTCCCCAATTCAATCATCTTTCTCAATTCCCAAACCCTAAAACACAATAAACTTGTCTCTTCTCTCAGCCACCTCTCTCCATCTTTCTCTCTATCTCTCTTCAACCAACCTCCACCACCACCATACGAACCGTCATACCAGCTAATCTACAATGAGCCACTGATTCCTTGACACCTGGACGGACGGGATATTTAATTCCCACAATCCCAATACAAGTATAACCCGAAGACGAAATTGGAGTATCCGCGGATACACCATCTTCCAAATCTATATATGCCAGACACAGAGTTCTAAGAGCTTCACCAGCAAATGTATCAATTGTACTATTTAAATAGCTAAGCAGTTCATCATCAAGAGTAACAACTTCGCCGTTTTGATTAATTACTTTGTCGCAAGCAGCCAAGACTATTTCCGAAGTACCTCTACAGTGAGCTCGTACACCACCTCCCGAAAGCTCCAACACCACCCCATTTGCTTCTTCATAGAATTAAATGCTTTGACTCTGATGACTTTTGTTGACTCACGTTCGGCTTGAAAGTCTCCACCAAGTGACAACCCGAATTCCAATATCGCTGTGTTGGTTGGTGACCCGAGTATCTCATTCTTTCCTTCTTTATTAACCACAACCTCGCCACCTGTATTCGAAAATATGGATTGCATAAGAATCTTGTTAGCACTTTCATGGATGTCGTTGCTGACATTCAAACAGATCCAGGGTATTCTGGTCATTTGTTAAGGTTTGAAGAATTATGATGTTTAGTGGTGGTGGAGGTTGGTTGAAGAGAGATAGAGAGAAAGAGGGAGAGAGATGGTTGAGACTGAAAGAAGAGACATGTTTATGGTGTTTTAGGGTTTGGGAATTAGGGAAGATGATTGAATTGGGCAAGATGATGTTACATATATGTCATTTTTTTTGTTTTATTTATTAATGAACATTTTAAATAAAAGAATGAAATGACCAGAATACCCTTAAGTGGATAGACATAACTGAAAATTTTAACTTGTTTAGTGCTAAAGGACGAAAGGTGTAATGCGTTTTCCAAATAAAGGATTGTAACTGTAATTATTAAAGTTAAAGGCTATCTATTGTAACTCGCTACAAACATAAATGACGAAAAACGTAATTTACCCTTTATTTTTTTGGGTTGTATTAGAGAAGTAATGAAACAATTTTATTTTAAATAGCGAGAGGGCTAAAGTTGTAGAAAAACAATATCAAACAGAAGAGAAACAAACCCAAATAGAAAAGAAAGGGTTTATAGTTGTAGAACAACAACAAGGGTTTAGTAGGTCGCCGATTTTGCTGTGTGCACCACCACCACCGCTGCCGCCATGGAACACGACAACCATTCAGACTCAGACTTATGCACCTCAATCCTCACCAAATTCAGCACCTCCACCGACCCACAACACCATCACCTCTGTTCCATCATCGGCGACATATCTCAAAGCCTCAAAGACCTCAACCACCCTCTTACACCGCTCGCATACTTTGGGGCAACGTGCACTTCCCTTGACAAACTCTTGTCTTCTGACCCTAACCCACCTTCCCACCATGTGGATGCTCTTATTACTATCCTCTCCATGGTTGTTCCGATCATATCTCCTGCTGTTATCAGGAAGCAGTCAGATTATGTTTCGGGTTTGGTTATTCGGGTTATTGGGTTACATGATGTGGGTGATGGGGTTGTGGTTTCTGGGTTGAAGTGTGTTTCGCATTTGCTGGTTGTTGGTAACCGGACTACCTGGTCAGATGTTTCTCATTTGTTTGGTGTTGTTCTCGGGTTCGTTGCCGATTCGCGTCTTAAGGTAGTTTTGATTATCTTTTTAGCTGAATTAGTGAGTGTTATTGTTGTTTATTGTTGCAGGATTAATTAGTGTTTGTTTAGAAAGATTAGTATATTAACTTCTAATGCTTTATTTACTGGCCCTGCTCATGAGTGTTATTGCTTACATGGTTTTAAAAAACAGTTGAGGCGTGCGCCTCGAGCCGCACCTCAAGGCGAAACGCCCAAAAACCGATTCCGAGGCGCGCCTCAGGGGGTTTCTATTGTACGTGCGCCTTAGAGGGGCTGAGGCACTAAAACGGCTGCGCCTCAGGGGTTTTTGATATTTGTTTTTGACTTTTTTGTGTCAGTTTCAAACAATTTATGTCTTTTTATGTGTGTTTTTGATGAATTTAGTTAGTATTATTATTTTTAGAGGATATATAATTTTATATTTATTTTTTAATTCCGCCTCGGGCTTACGCCTCGATTCGCCTTGAGGCTTACGCCTAATGAGGTGAAGAGAAACTCCGTGAAACTCGTTTCCGTTTTTCTAAACTTTGATTGCTTATGTTGATGACTGTCGAAGACCGACGCTAGGACCAAGTCTTGTGAACTTTGAAGATTTTCAAGTAACCTCATCATTCGTGTGTTGTAGACATGTTGCCATAGGCACAAGGGGCAAAAAAAGCAGGGGCTTTTCTAAGTGACACACATAGAATAAAAATATCATTTTTAGGCGTTCTAGACTTTATTAGGGCTTGTTTAGGTTGTTTTTGGTTGATTCCAGGCTTGTTTAGAGGTATTAGACATGTTGTCATGTTCAACCTGGTCCAGATGATTTTTGGCTAGAAATACGCCTGATCGCCTGAAATTGCGTTTGTTCAGGAGAGGCGCTTTCTCTGAGCTGCGCTTTTGCGCCTAGTGCGTTTTTGACAACATAGATGTGCGTTTTTGTCTTTTCCCCTTTATACGTGACATACCTTCTTTTTTACCAATCAAGTTTGTAGCATTATGGTGCAAATATTGAACATTAAGTGGTAAAAGTGAAACTGCATTTTATACCATGGAAAACATGTTGCCTTCTGGTGCAGTTAACCCTAATTTAAATGACACAGTGATCTGTTACAGTCAAATTATTTTATTTATAACACTAAAAATAAAGTGTCCCAAATTCTAGTTTTTTTATCAATAGTATTTTTTGTTTTTGACTTTCACGTTTATGACCTTTTATTTTGTGTTTGATAATGTGATATAGGTAAGAAGACAGGCACATGTTTGTCTCCGCGATGTCATGCAAGGCTTCCAAGATACGCCAGTGCTGTCACCTGCTAGTGAAGCCATTGCAAGCACCTTCGAGCGGTTTCTTCTGCTTGCCGGTGGGTCAAACACAAACCCAAACCCTAAAGAAGGTTCTAGAGCTCAGGAGGTCTTATACGTGTTGGATTCACTGAAAGATACTCTCCCACTTATGTCCATCAAGTTCTCAACAAAGATTCTTAATTACTTCAAATCCCTTCTAGCACTGCACCAATCTGCAGCCACCCGACGGATCACCGACGCTTTGTATCTACTTTGTCTTCAACCAACTTTCGATGTATCTCCTGAAGCATTGGTTGATTTGTTATGCTCGTTAGCTACCTCGGTCTCTTCAAATGAGATGACCGGTGACAACTTGACTTTTACCGCTAGACTCTTAGATTCCGGGATGAAGAAAGTTTTTTCTCTTAACCGTCAAGCATGTGTGGTCAAGCTTCCAGTTGTTTTCAGTGCATTCAAAGGTTTGTTTGTTAAATTTGAGTCTTAGAACATTAGAACCCTTCTATCTTGGATTTAACATTTACGTAACTGTGTTTCTGACTTTGGGATGACAGATATCTTAGCTTCTGAACACGAGGAGCCTTTATCGGTTGCAATGGAGGCATTAAAGAGCTTAATACATACATGCATTGACGAGAGCTTGATCAAACAGGGTGTGGATCAGATTACGGCAAGTGGGAGTGTGAGAAAATCCGCACCAACAATTATCGAGAAACTTTGTGCAACTGTTGAAAGTTTACTTGATTATAGCTTTGCTGCCGTTTGGGACATGTCATTTCAAGTTGTGGCTGCAATGTTTGATAAACTTGGTAACTAATCCCAGCTTTGTTCTTGATTTTTATGTAAAAAAGATGGATGCGAGTCAACTAAAGCGTTGACCTTACGTTTTCAGGTGAGTTCAGCTCATGTTTCCTAAAAGGTACCCTTAAGAGCTTGGACGGTATACAAAAGCTCCCAGATGAAGATTTCCTCTACAGGAAACAGGTGAGTTCTGTACGTGAATAATGTTTTCCTTTAGAGTAAATTGCCTTTTTCGTCCCTGAGGTTTGGCCAGTTTTGCGATTTTCGTTCAATGGTTTATTTTTCCGTATCTGGTTCTAAAAGGTTTGAAATCTTGCCATTTTTATCCGGCTCGTTAACTCCATTTATTTTCCCCCGTTAAGTCAGGGGTATTGTTGTCTTTTTGGTTAACTTAAAGGGAAATTCGGTCCTTTTCACTTTATGTACAAGCATTTAAAGTACCCCTGACCGAATCTGTTAGACCGAATTGCCCTTTAAGTTAACAAAAAAGACAGAAATACCCTTGGCTTAACGCAGAAAAATGGACGGAGTTAACGAGTCGGATGAAAATGTCAAGATTTCAAACCTTTTTGGTCTAGATGCAGAAAAACAAACTTTTGGACGAAAGTCGCAAACCTCAGGGTCGAAATAGGCATTCTACTGTTTCTTTTTTTTTTTTTGTTATTATCAGCGCGTTAAGGTACTACCTGTTTCTTTGCAGTTGCATGATTGCGTGGGTGTAGCTGTAGTTGCATTAGGGCCCGAAACATTCTTGAAGTTTCTACCTTTAAACGTAGAAGCTCAAGATCCCTCTGACGTCAACGTATGGCTCTTCCCTATCTTGAAGCAGAATATAGTCGGTGCTCGTTTAAGCTTTTTTAACGAGTCTTTATTGGACAATATTAAAGTATTGAAGCTGAAATCCACAAAGGTACAAGTGTTTTTGTCCTTTTTGGTCTTTTCTTCTATATGACTATATCCAGTGTATTTACATGCTTACTTGTAACAGCATGAGCAAGAAGGGCGTATTCATTCCGCCAGGAGTCTTGATGGGCTTGCATATTCTTTATGGTCGTTATTGCCGTCTTTTTGCAACTATCCTGTCGATACTGCTGAGAGTTTTAAGGATCTAGAAAAAGTATTATGCCATACTCTTCGCGAAGAAGCTGAGTTTCGTGGAGTAATATGCTCCAGTCTGCAGATTCTCGTTCAACAAAATAAAAAAATAACGAAAGGCGAATATGAACCTATTGGTAAAGTCAGCATTAGTCAACAGCGAGCAGTTTCCCTCTACACTCCAGAAGTTGCGGCGTGTAATCTGGATGTGTTAAGATCCTCCGCACGTGAGATTTTGTCCACACTATCAGGAGTTTTCGTTAAATCTACCAAAGATGATGGTGGATCTTTGCAGGTAGCAAATTTGACTTGCATATATTTGGTTTTTTGATGTCTTGTATTTATAAAATTCGTCTCATTAGTTCGTTAAAATGTTAAATTTCCATTTTGTAGAGAACAATTGGTGAGTTTGCATCTATTGCTGACAAAAGTGTCGTCTCGAGGTTATTTAAGAGCACAATGTCGAAATTACTAAAGGTGACACAGGAAGCTGGCAAAATACAAAATACCAAAGGTTCTAGTTCTATGGAAATCGACAACTCGTCAAATGAACCTTCACTGTCACAAACACGGTAAGCTTCTTTATATAAATTAAAATTTTACTTTTAATAATCAATTTGATTTGAATGTTTTTAGCATACGCTTATTTTTCATTTACAGGGCAAAGCTATATGACTTGGGAGTCGCGCTTTTACCGGGATTTGGTACAGAGGAGGTTGATCTTTTATATGCTGCGGTTCAACCTGCATTGAAGGTTAGTAATTGACTAATTTCACGAGTCTAGTTACTAAACGTTTTTCCGTTCAGTTTGATGAGTAAAGTTAACATAAGTGATGTACATATGATTGAAGGATACCGAAAGTTTGATTCAAAAGAAGGCTTACAAAGTTCTCTCAACAATCCTCGAGGTATCTTTTTTTTGCATTATATGGTCTTTCTTTCTGTCGATTTTTTTTTTAAATTGGCGTTGTACTCTAATAGGTAAGCCGTAAGGGTGTGCATAGTTCGGTTTTCGGTTTTCGGTTTTTGAAAATCGTTCGGCTTCAGTTTGTTTGGTTTTAGCAACGGTTCGGTTCGTTTTTTCGGTTTTTGGAACAAATTTACGTAAGATTCAAAAATAAAAAGTATAATCCAAGGTTTAAGAATTTTTTTAGATGTTGACATTTAAGTTTTTATATTTAACCTTTTTAATTAATATTGTTCACATAAATCTAACATTCTAATCTATTTTTGTTATTATCCAAAGTTTTTATTAAGACATTCTCTTTTATAATTGAAAATCATTTAGTTTTATGTTAAATTTTGTAGGAAATGGATAAATCATTTCAAAGATAAATAAACATGCTAATGTATTTATTATAAATACTTTACATTCAAGAATAAAATTGATATTCCTAAATCAAATATAACAAATCTTAAGATAATGATTTTTAAGGTTATTCGGTTCGGATCGTTTTTTTTTTCGGTTTTCATAAAATGCAAAAATGTAACCGAACCGTAAATTTTGGTTCGGTTTTCTGTGCAGTTCGGTTAAATTGGTATTTTTCGGTTTTTCGTTCACATCTACTAATAGGCAGCAAGTTTTGTTTTTATTGAAGCTAAACTACTCAAACCACTGGAATAGCCTTGTCATTATTATTTAAACCTTAAGTTTTTTTTGGACAGCATGATGACAGTTTCATAGCAAGAAAGTTTGAAGAGTTGCTCAAGCTGATGTTTGAAGTGATGCATTCGTGTCATTTTTCAGCCAAGCGGCACAGACTAGACTGTTTATATTATTTGATCGCGCATGTCTCAAAGGTAACAAGCAACATAAACTTCATTTAGTCAAGAGTTCACACTTGTATGCATAAACTAGAGACAAGATGCGATAAAAGACTCGTTTTGCAGGATGAATCCGAACATATGAAACGTGAAATCGTTGCTTCTTTCTTGACCGAAATTATACTCGGCCTTAAAGAGGTACTATACAAGTCATGTTGGAATTTTTCGGGAATTATTTTTTTCGCTAAATCTGAATCTATGGTTTGCAGTCTAACAAGAAGACGAGAAATAGAGCGTATGAGATTATCGTCCAAATAGGCCATGCCTGCGTGGATGAAGACAAGGGTGGAAACAAGGAGAACTTGTATAACTTTTTCAACATGGTACAGAAGCGTCCTGAAAAAGACATTTTGGTTGCGTTAATTATCGAGAAGTAACATTCAGTTTGCTTGCTAATTTGCTATATTTTGTATAGGTGGCTGGTGGTCTTGCGGGCGAGACACCGCACATGATCAGTGCAGCGGTGAAGGGCATGGCTCGTTTGACATACGAGTTCAACGATCTTCTATCGAATGCATTTAATGTTCTTCCATCCACATTTCTTCTTCTTCAGAGAAAGAGCAGAGAAATAAATAAAGTAAGTTTTTTAATAATAAATTTTATTTTCTCTTCAAGAGTCTAATTTCTTATTGCTGCAGGCAAGTTTAGGTTTTCTAAAGGTGTTGGTTGCCAAGTCACAAGCTGAAGGGTTGCAAACGCATATGCGGGACATGGTGGAGGTGTTGCTGAGCTGGCAAAGCAGCAACAAGAATCATTTCAAAGCGAAGGTTTGTTCGACTCATTTACCGTGTATTACAAGTATTTTGTTTTCGTCAAGTGAAAGCTAATTGTTATCGGAATAACCACCTACAGGTGAAGCAGCTCCTAGAAATGCTTGTAAAAAAATGCGGGCTTGATGCTGTTAAGGAAGCAATGCCTGAAGAACATATGAAGCTGCTCACAAATATACGAAAGGTTCGTTGTTTACGGTTCAATATATATTTTTTTGTTGGTTTAAACTGAATAATACAGTAACCGGTTACTATTGGAGTGCAGATAAATGAGCGAAAAGAGCGAAAACATTCCGCTAACACCGAGGAAACCAAATCTCGTCTAACGAAAGCAACTACCTCAAGGTCCGGTTCGCTTTAACGCATCTTACAAATACTCCACTACATTATCGTTAATTAATTAAATTATACTAATTGCTCTTGATCAGGTTGAGCAGATGGAATCATACGAAAATATTCTCTGATATCGGTGATGATGATGAAACTGAAGATATGCTCAACTCCAAAAAGTCTTCGATCAAGTTTGTGCTTTGATACAACTATATAAGTATTTATTTATTTATTTATTTATTATACAGTAGAGAGAGAGACACACATTAAATTTAAATGTATATGTATAATGTGCAGGTCGAAGAGAGCAAGGAAGAGGTTGGCAGAAGACAGTTATGAACAGCTAGATGATGAACCACTTGACCTGCTTGACCGTGAAAAGACAAGATCGTCCCTTAGATCTTCCGACAGTCTGAAAAGGAAGCTACAGGCTGACGACGAGCCAGAGATAGATGCTGATGGAAGACTGATCATTTCCGAGGAGGACACACGTTTCAAACGAGAGGTTACGACGGAAAACGGGTCAGACACTGACGTGAGGAGTGTTGCAGCATCTAGAAAAACAGAAAAACGGAGGAAAACGGGTCAGTCTGGTTGGGCGTATACGGGTTCAGAGTACTCTAGCAAGAAGGCAGGTGGAGATTTGAAGAGGAAGGGGAAGTTTGAGCCGTATGCTTATTGGCCACTGGACCGCAAGATGGTTAGCCGAAGGCCGGAGCATCGGGCGGCTGCTAGGAAGGGCATGTCTAGTGTGGTCAAGAGGATGGAGGGGCAAACTGTCTCAAATGCTTTAGCCATGAAAACAACGAAAAAAATAAAAAAGAAAAGCCACAAGAAACATGGTTAAGAGGATCATCACATTTTCTATTTTAATTTTGTATATCATATTACTTTTGGATGTACACTGAAAGTTGGGGGTGTTTTTTTCTTGGTGTTGTGAGATTGGCGATATTTGATTGCATTTTTGTTAGGAAAATTCTACTGTTACTCTCCCTATTACTTGTAAAACATGATAAAAATGTCAAATGTACAAGGTCGAATCAACAAGTATTTATGGAACATTTATTTTTATACATGCATGCTTTATGCTCTTTATCTATCATCTCTTATTGTATGAACTACTGTTTGCATAACGTTACTATGGTGTGCAGGCTCGCAGGCTCTTCTGTCTGTGCCGTGCAAACCACGCGCAGAAATTGTCATCAGCAGACTGTTTGTTTTTCCGAAGATTTTCATTAAAAAACATCAACGCGAGCTCTTTTTGGCCCAACCACTTTTAAGATCTTCTAAGATCTGCAGAGGGTTAAAAAACAAACTGCACCTATGCCTACTAGCTGCCACTTGTTATCATCTGCAAACTGCAGATGTTAGAATTCCGTGGAACTAAAGAAAACAAAATTTTATTTATCTTTGCAGATTTTGTCACGAAGTTGTTTCTTTTTACCTTTAGTCATGTGCTACAGTTGTGTTGACTAATTAACATAATTTCTGCTTTGTGGAACTTGTGTAGATGTTTGGACAGGAAGCAGTAAAGCTGTTGGATTATGGCGAATGCCACCCAGATGGATTTAAAATTGGAACTCCTCTGAGTCAAGAATGTAAAGAAGTCAAAATACGAGATGTGGGTGATCAAGGGTCAGGTATTATAATGAATGTACATATAAAATGACCATATAAAATAACTGAATTGCCTTTCTCATTAACAAAAATAATGGATGAAGTTAACCCTGTGGACTACAATGGCAATGGTGAAATCTTTTTGGACCCACAGACGAAAAATGAAACATTTGGACTAAATTGGCAAAATGGCCCGAACCACAAGGACTAAATTGACATTTAACTCTAAAAGAAAAAAAAAAAACGATATGCACCAGTGCACCACTACCTGTTGATCCAAGAACAGATATAGGGGGGAAACAAACTTAAACAGGAATCTTTGTTCTCAATTATGAATCATATCTATCTCCCATTTTTTGTTCAGTTTCACCAGAATTGTGCCTAGAACTTTCCAGACGATTATTTATATAACATCGCTGCTCCGTGTTGGTTTTCTGATGACAAAGTTTGCCTTAACTTTAGGAGCCACCCACCAATGTCAGGTTAGGTCTCGATTTCTATAATGCACTTGTTGATAAGGATTTTAAACTGTATACGTATTTAGTACTGCATTTGTTGATCAATTTTGTTGAAGATACATCATATATGATCATAAAGATGAAGATTTATGATCATCTTTTCTTAAGAGTTTTTAATCCTAAGGTAAAACAGAACAAAAAACATAACATACAATGTCTTTTTGTTTTCATGAGTTGTAAAAATGACCTGTAAAAAGCATGGCAGAGTAACTTCTCAAAGTCAATTTGTTACTCGCATCAATGACATCATAATAAATTTCATAAGTAATCGAATTCTTTTTCACTAAGAACATATGTAAGACTAGTTTTGACCCATTTAAACTGTTTTTATTTTTAATATTACGTGTTTGACCCGGTTGAGATAAAACATATATCTAATTAAACATATTTGTCATCCATAGAGTAAAAGTATCGTTTTGAATGGCGTGAGCCTGAACTTGGAACCATGTTCTTAATCGTTTATACAGGTTTTTATCAGAAATGCAGCTTACAAATATACAAATAGACATCATTTGAAAAGCTGGTTTACGTGCCATGATCAGTCTTGATATATAATTTCAATACATAACAGACTTTTTCTTTTGTATAGATGTGAAATAGCTAACTCGAGATGGCCACATACAAAAAGAAAACATAGCGAATGTTAGTTTAGATTAGATCTCTATAGTGGGCTGTTCATACACTAACATTTTTGCCATAAAATACGTAGTAAGCATTGTATATCTAGTGTTTATTTACGAGACTAACATGATACGTGGATGGAACAGATGAAGAATTTAGAATGTGCACTTGAGAGAGTGAAGGGGGTCGCTAGAAGCAAAAACTGAACATTAAGTGCTCACAATAATCCGGTAATGTTAGCTAGCACACACAGAAGGTGATGTTAATGATCTCAGTGTTCAAATTCGTGAACTGAAGGTATTATTCTTCTTCTTATCTACTTAAGATGACAATTACTTTTCGGTTTACTTGTAATAAACACGGGTCAACCTGATTTGATTACAGGGAGAGCTAAGACAGATTCTATATGCATATGTGTTAAATGAGCTGTACTTTGATCTCAAACAAACTCAATTAAAAGGAATCTAATTACATTGAATAAATACAACAGAATAGGAATCTATATGCAAAACCCTTGTTTGTTTTGTGTTGTGCTGTTACTTATATGTTTAAAAGAATCTTTTGTCGATTTGCTTTTCCATTTCTTAATTAAGTCCACTAATTACTACATCACATTTTGCTAATCATATGCCTAATTGAATCCAGAGTGAAGAACAACCATGGCCGCCATAACTCACCCACTTCACTCTCTAACCCTCACTTTCAAAACCCCAAACTCACCATCTCAGCCACTTCAACTTCAAACAGACATATCTCGGGCCGAAAGCTAACCGCCGCCGTAATCGGCGGCGGTCCAGCCGGATCTTCTGCAGCAGAGGCATTGGCATCTGGCGGGATAGAGACATACCTCTTCGAGCGCAGCCCGAGTGGCGCCAAACCATGTGGTGGCGCCATCCCGCTCTGCATGCTTGAAGAGTTCTCCATCCCGCCGGATCTCATTGATAGGAAAGTAACCCATATGAAAATAATATCCCCTTCTAACCTCACTGTTGACTTCGGCAAAACCTTGAAGCCCCACGAGTACATCTCCATGCTCCGCCGTGAAGTACTCGATTCCTACCTCCGATCACGAGCCGAATCGAAAGGGGTCATGCTTGTTAAAGCACTTGTAACAAACCTTGACGTCCCGTTCCAACCTAACCAACCTTACATCGTCAACTACACCGTCAAAAACAGGATGGAATACCTTCCTGTTGACGTGGTTGTTGGCGCCGACGGTGCCAACAGCCGCGTTGCGAAGGCGATTGGCGCAGGCGACTACGCCTGCGCCATTGCTTTCCAGGAGAGAATCAAACTCCCTGACGACAAAATGGAGTATTACGAAAACCTTGCGGAGATGTACGTCGGAAACGACGTCTCCCCGGACTTATACGCTTGGGTTTTCCCCAAATGCGACCACGTGGCGGTTGGCACGTGGACCATGTGCTCAAAGCAATATATCAAACAATATCAACATGGGGTCCGGTCGAGGGTCTACCCGAAGATCGCAGCTGGGAAGGTGATTAAAGTGGAGGCCCACCCAATCCCAGAGCATCCCCGACCAGTTAGGGTCCGAGGTAGGGTCGCTCTGGTCGGGGATGCAGCGGGGTATGTGGCGAAATGCACTGGCGAAGGGATATATTTCGCGGCGAAGAGTGGGAGAATGTGTGGTGAAGCGATTGTGAAAGCGTCAGAGGGGGGTCACAGGATGATCGATGAAAGTGATTTGAAAAGAGAGTATTTGAAACAATGGGATTCGCAGTATAAAACGACATTTAGATTCTTGGATTTGTTGCAGCATGTGTTTTATGGGAGCAATGCTGCAAGAGAGGCTTTGGTGGAGCTTTGTGGAGATGAGTATGTACAGAGAATGACATTTGAAAGCTATTTGTATAAGAAATTGGCTAAGGGAAATAGTTGGGAAGATTTTAAGATGGTTTCGAATACGATTGGGAGTTTGATAAGATGCAAGCTTGTTGGGAAACAAATGGAGGCATTTGACCCAGATGTTGTTGCTAAGGTTGTGTGACAGATTCATGTGTTGATTTGTTACTTGTAGCTTATGATTTGAATGAATAATAGTGGTTGCAATATGCAAGACTACATAAGATTTCATAACTTATGTGCATTTCTGTTGTTGAATTTTTGGATACTTGGTGTAATTTTGGGAACCATTTAAACAACTGGTGTGGTGTCTTTGTTTTACTTGATGTCTAGTGTTGGTAATCTGTATTGTTTGTAAATTGGAAACCGAATGGAAACTCTATGTTCGCCACCGCCACCCGGTCCTCGTGGCTTAACTCGCCGCTCCGAACGGCTTCGTAGTAAGCCTTGAAACGCTCGAGCTTGGGCCGTACCTCGCGCCATTTATGTTGGCACGCGTTGAGGTTGTGGCGGTCGTTACCGACGTTATGTCGGTAGGCTGCGAATGCTTCTGACCAATATTTTGTTTGGCCCGGTGGCCGGCCCTTCATAGCGTCAACGACGCTTGTGACGAGAGCCAATTCTTCTTCATGGGTCCAGGATGCCATAGCGGGTTCGTGGGATGGGGGGGGGGGGGAGGGGGGGGACCAGTGGGTTAGCCGGTGGGGTTGGGTTCGTGGGATGGGGGGGACCAGTGGGTTAGCGGGTTCGAGAGAAGTGGGTAGCCGGTGGGGTTGGGTTCGTGGGATGGGGGGACCCGTGGGTTGGGGGTTACAATATATAGGGGTTGTTGGGAGACCCGGTGGGGGTGGCGGTTTGGTTTTCCCCAAACCGTTTGAATTTAAAATTCAAAATTTGAAAAGTCCGCTTGACGTGGCGGGGTGAGCGAATGGGAGGCAGCCAGCTAGCATGGCCATATCGCCCCACGCCCGGCTTGAAAGCCAAGCCCCAAGGGCCACGCCCCAACCCAAGCCCACCCGGGGTGGTGGCTTGGGCGTTTTCCCCCAACCCACGCCCCAACCCACGCCCCAACCCAAGCCCCATACCCCATGGCCTTACTTAGTTGCAAAGAAGGTTGTTGGACTGATGTTGACCACAAGGGGACAAATGGAAGTTTGAAAAGAGCTGTTAATTAGGGATGAGCATTTGGTATCTGGTTCCGGTACCGAACTGGTACCCATTTTCCCCACTTTTCGGGACTGGTACCGGTATTTTGGTTGATTTTCCGGTAAATACCGGTAGTGGTTATCTTGGTACTACCCACTTTTTCCATTTTTTGATACCAATACCGGTCTGGTACCATGCTCATACCTACTGTTAGTTAGTTGTGGTTTAAAAATCAGTAACTCGGGGATGATTTTTTTTAAGATGAAGTCCAAGGAAGTTAAGCATTTGAGGATGGCTTATTTCATCTGTTTGTTAGGGTGAACAGGGTGAGTGCGGGGAAGGCACCGGTGAATAGGTTTGCCGCGCGGCAACACCGCCGCTGGCCCTCACCACCCCGGTGATTGATTAAATAAGCAGTGAGTGTTTACCGCATAGGGGAAGAAGAGGGGAAAGAAAGAGAGTTGAATAATGGTGGGGTCCACTCATTTCAACCAATCATTTTTTTATATTTAAAAAAAAAAATAGTTTACCCCTCCTCATGAGCGGTGATCACCGCTTATGTTTTTTGGGCAAGAGGGGAGTTAGAAAGGAGAATTAACACTCATGACTGGATGGGTGGAAAGTTTACCCTATCTCATGAGGAATGCACCCCTCTCACCCTTAGGGTGGAGGGTATGGTTAATCACTCTAAGGTGATTGAGTGAAATTCTACATAATAATATTATGCCATGTCAACTCCTCATTTCACTCCCCATTTTGCACTCAATCAGGGGGTATGGTTAATCACTCTAGGGTGATTGAGTTATAAATTTTTTGATTAGTTAATCTCTCCTCGCTCTCTCCCCTCCATCACTCCTCCACTTCGGTGAATACTCCACGATTTCTCACACTCTCTCCTACTCAAACACCCTAACTCAATCAAGGGGGTATAGTCACCGATCGGTGACACCCACTCAATCACCCACTCACCGAACATTATACCCTCCACCCTTAGACTATGGGGTTTGGGGCAGGGGTTGGGGCGTGGGTGGGGTGAAAACGCCCAAGTCACCACCCCGGGTGGGCTTGGGTTTCGGCGTGGCCCCTTGTCGCAACCCCTGATCCCTTATCTGTCTCGGGAACGGGCGGATGCGAACTCAGAGTTTCGGTGGTATCAGCTGGTTAATTTAGCAGCGGAAATTACATCAGGACCGTAGTTAGGAAATGTTTATCAGAGTAAAACCATCATATTTAATATTAATAATCACATGGGCAAAACCCAAGTTTCTTATTACAATACGTTTATAGGGATAAACCCTATTTTATTGAATTTAAAACATGTCTTTTTAGGTAACTTTTATAGCCACATTTTTCCCAAGCCTTCAGTGCTCTCCAGCTGGCTTTTTACTAATTGGCTGTCACATTGTGTTACCTGAAACGCGTTTTAAAAACATTTGTCAGTGGGAAATACTGGTGAGTGAATCCCAGTTTAATCAAGAAACATTTTATCAATTAAAACAGTATTGAGAACGATCATATTGTTTATTTCTACACAATTACTCATTCAGTACTGTCAATCCTGACTTGTGGGTCATATTACACATTGGCTAACTCGTTGTCCAATGGTAACGTACTGTCATCCCGACTTACTACTCGCAGTAGTAAATTTTGTATACAAAACCCCAACATACCGGCAGTAATTGAAGAACTACAAAGACTCAATCACCGCTTAATCGCATTGTAAAACATTTAAGGTTTTGTAAAATATTACAAAAAGGTTAACAAAAAGAGGATAAACTCACATTGCTATCTTAGACTTCGCGTAAGGGTTTCCTGGGATTAATCTATAATTTTCACAAATGTACATAGGTTAGTATCATAACCCTTTGAAAATATTAATGATACCCTCCCCGAGACGGTATTCCAACAACTACGTCGGGCAGAACCACGACAGGTATTACGGAACCCTAAATCAATCGGGCAACGTATCTATTCCGAAACCGGGGTTATAATACTTAAAACGGAGCAGAACCTCGCTAATTAGGGGGTATTATACTCGAATATTATGCTTATATCTTCAGAAAGTCGAGACACAGAAAAGAAACGAACGATTTGGTTTGAAAGCCGATGCGTTCTATTTATAGGTGCTGATCTTAACTCTCACGCGGCCCTCGTAAAAGATAAGCGGGGCTTACGCGGCCCGCGTTGACTCCGGGTCAACGTGTAGCTCGTCCAGATCAACGTATAGACTTGACACGATGATGACACGTGTCGGCCTGGGGTGTTGCCGTGTTGTTGATCTCACGCGGCCCTCGTAAGATTGAGTTGGGGTTCACGCGGCCCGCCTGAACTTAAGGAATCAAACGGAATCAGGTTCTAACCTTTATACGTCCCGCGTGAGTGTTGGGGTGGGTCTACGCGGCCCGCCTCAGCTTAAAAAATCAGATTTTATATTTTATTTTTAATGCTATACTGTATTTCGGGCTCGGTTTTCACATACGGGGTGTATTTAAAAACATATTGGAACAATTTAAAATATAATATGGTGTTGGAAATATTTGAGAGTGTCGGTTTTACTGAGGGTTGTTACATCCTCCCCACCTTGTGTTAGAGCTCGTCCTCGAGATCTACTGGAACAAGTGCGGATATTGTCTTTGCATTTCAGATTCAAGCTCCCATGTATACTCAGGTCCTCTTTTGGGGTCCCACTTTACTTTAACCAGAATTAGTCTCTTATGCTTGAGGTTCTCGACTTTTCTGTCTTCAATTTGTAGAGGCCTTTCTACAAACTTGAGTTGTTCATTTACCTCTATATCCTTAAGAGGTACTATTAGTGATTCATTAGCTAAACACTTTTTAAGATTAGATACATGAAACACATCATGTATTCCTTCCATTTCCTCTGGCAGTTGTAGCTGATAGGCTACAGGTCCTATTTTTCTAATAATCTTAAAAGATCCAACATACATGGGGCTTAGCTTTCCCCTTTTGATGAATCTTACTACTCCTTTCCAAGGAGAGATCTTTAATAATATTTTATCTCCTACTTGAAATTCTAATGGTTTGCGGCGGTTATCAGCATAGCTCTTCTGTCGATCACGTGCTGCTTTCAGTCGTTCCTTGACTTGAATAATCTTGTCAGTTGTTTCCTGTACTATTTCAGGTCCAGATAGTTGCTTTTCCCCAATTTCTGCCCAACAGACTGGGGTTCGGCACTTTCGTCCATAAAGTGCTTCGAATGGTGCAGCATTGATACTTGTGTGATAACTATTGTTATAAGAAAATTCTATTAAAGGTAAGTGATCGTCCCAATTACCTCCGAAATCAATTACACAAGCTCTAAGCATGTCCTCCATTGTCTGAATCGTCCTTTCACTTTGTCCGTCCGTTTGAGGATGATAAGTTGTGCTTAGTTTTAACTTGGTTCCCATTGCCTTTTGTAAACTTGACCAAAAATGAGAGGTAAATCGACTATCCCTATCAGAAATAATTGATAAAGGAATTCCATGTAAAGAAACAATTTCATTTACATATAATTTGGCTAACTGTTCCATACTGAAAGTTTCCTTCATTGGTAAGAAATGAGCTGACTTGGTTAGTCTATCTATAATCACCCAGATTATGTCATTAACTTTCTTTGTTTTGGGTAATTTAGTAACAAAATCCATTGTTATCAATTCCCATTTCCACACTGGCATTTCTAACTGTTGTAGAAATCCTGAGGGTTTCTGGTGTTCAGCTTTAACTTGTGAACATGTTAAACATTTAGAAACATAGGCTGCTATGTCCTTTTTCATTCATATCCACCAGAAATTTTTCCTTAAATCCTGGTACATTTTATCATTTCCTGGATGCATCGTATACTTAGACTTATGGGCTTCTTCTAAAATACGATAACGTAGGTTTCCTAATTTAGGTATCCACATTCTCTTCTCATGGAATCTCCAAATTCCATGTGTTCCTTGTTCTAATTCTTTTAGCATACCTTTTAATTTTTCAGTATCATCCTTGATTACTGATTCTTGTGCTTCTTTAATTTGCTCATTTAAATCTACTTGTAGATTTAATTTAAGAGAACGTACCCTTTTTGACTTTTCATGATACTTTCGGCTTAAAGCATCTGCCACTACATTTGCTTTTCCTTCATGATACTGGATATCATAATCATAATCACTAAGCATTTCCATCCAGCGTCGTTGTCTCATATTCAACTCCCTTTGCTTGAAAACATACCTTAAACTCTTATGATCAGTGAATATGGTAAACTTACTACCATAAAGGTAATGTCTCCAAATCTTAAGAGCGAAAATTATAGCTCCTAGTTCTAGAGCATGGGTTGAATAATTCTCTTTATGATTCTTAAGTTGTCTAGAGGCGTAAGCTATAACATTTTGTCGTTGCATCAATACACATCCATAACCTAATTTGGAAGCGTCACAATAGACTACAAAATCTTCAATTCCTTCTGGTAACGCTAATATGGGTGTATGGGTTAATATTTGCTTAAGAATTCTAAATGCTTCTTCTTGTTTTAATCCCCATTCAAACTTAACAGATTTACAGGTTAGCTTAGTTAAGGGAATGACTATTCTAGAAAAATCTCGAATAAATCTTCTATAATAACCGGCCAATCCTAAGAAACTTCTAACCTCGGTTGGTGATTCAGGGGTTTTCCATTTAGTAATCGCCTCAATCTTTGTGGGATCCACATGAATTCCTTCATGATTGACTAGGTGTCCAAGAAACTGTACATGTTCTAACCAAAATTCACACTTAGAAAATTTAGCATAAAGCTTTTCCTTTCTTAATAAACTTAAAAGTGCGTGCAAATGCTTTGCATGATCCTCTTTACTCTTAGAGTAAATTAGAATATCATCTATGAAAACGATTATGAATTTATCCAAATATGGCTTACATATTCGGTTCATCATGTCCATAAATGCAGCTGGGGCATTGGTTAAACCAAATGGCATGACAGTAAATTCATAATGTCCATACCTCGTTCTAAATGCGGTCTTAGGAATGTCCTCTTCCTGTACCTTTAATTGATGATATCCTGACCTTAAATCGATTTTAGAGAAAAATCGAGCTCCCTGCAGTTGATCGAACAGATCATCGATTCTTGGTAATGGGTACCGGTTCTTAATCGTGACCTTGTTTAATTCACGGTAGTCAATGCACATACGCATTGATCTGTCCTTCTTTTTAACAAATAAGATTGGTGCTCCCCACGGCGATGAACTTGGCTGTATGAATCCTTTTTCCAACAATTCATCTAATTGTTTCTTTAATTCTTGCATTTCGGCGGGTGCCAAACGGTACGGTTCTTTGGCAATTGGTGTTGTTCCTGGTATTAAATGGATTCTGAATTCAACTTCTCTATCTGGAGGTTGCCCTGGCAATTCTTCTGGAAATACATCTGAAAATTGAGACACTACTGGAATATCTTTTAAATCCTTTCCTTCAGTGTTAGTGATTATAGAAATCAAATACACTATAGAACCTTTTCTTATATAACTTGCAGTTTTCATCACAGAGATAAATTTTTTGGATCTAGATGGTTTATCTCCTTTAATTGTGATCGTTTTACCTTTTGGTGAATTTACTTGAATTGACTTTTGATCACATAAAATATTGGCTTTATTGGCTATTAACCAATCCATTCCTAAAACAATATCGAATCCTGCCAAATTCATGGGGTAAAGGTTTGCAATAAATTTCTGATTTAAAATTTATATGCTTGCTCCCTGCAAGATTTCAGAAATCCTAACGGTTTCTCCATTAGATGTCTCTACTAGACATTCTTGTGTTAGTTTAGTTAATGACTGATTTAGAAATTTGCAAAATGATGTATTAATAAAACTTTGGTTTGCACCAGAGTCAAATAATACTTTAGCAAAAACATCATTAACTAAAAACGTACCAGCTATGACATCTGGAATCATCTTGGCTTCATCTGCAGTCAGAACAAATGCTCTAGCATTTTGAGTATTCTTGTTGTTTGTAGCTGGAGCTAATTTTGGGCAATTAAGCTTGATATGACCTTGTTCTCCGCAGTTGTAACATATCCTGTTATTAGCTTTCTTCCTGCAATTTTCCTCCTTGTGTCCCGATATTTTGCAAAAGTTACAGTATATGGAGCATCTTCCTGAATGCTTTCTTTTGCAATTCTTACAGTAAGGTGTAGAGGTAGAACCTACATTTCTCCCACGGTTAGAATTTCCAGAACGAAATTCTTGTGTGAGCTTCTGGGTTAGGTTCCTCCTTTAATCCTCTTCTCGGGTACAGACTAACTCATCTGTCAAGGTATTTGCTAGTTCTACAGCTTCTTCTATAGTTTGAGGTCTAGCTGCCTTGACTACATGTCTAATCTCTCCAATTAATCCCCAAATATAACGGGAGATTAACACTGGTTCTGGTGAAGCAAGAGTTGGCACTATTCTAGCATATTCGAAGAATAATTTAGTGTATCCCTTACTATCTACACCAGTCATCCTAAGATTTAGGAATTTGTTTGCTATCTGTTCCTTTTCATTGGGTGGGCAGAATTTCCTTTCTACCTTGTTCTTAAATTCTTCCCATTCCATATTGTAGGTTCTATCACTTCCTCTTGACTGGAGGATAGTGTTCCACCATTCTAGTGCTGAATTCTTAAACAGATTAGAAGCAAACAATATCTTATCTTCTTCAGCACACTTGCTTATTCTTAAGACTGCCTCGGTTTTCTCTATCCAGCGTACGGTTGCAATGGCTCCTTCGTTGCCCGAGAATTCCATTGGTTTACAAGACCAGAATTCTTTATAAGAACAACCGTAAGACACGGTTCTTCTCCTTTTGGGAATAGGAAATTGAAGTAAAGGTCCATTGTTTACACTGTTTTCGGGTTCGATGGGTCGCTTACTGCTATGCTTACTTTTATTATTCGCTTCTTGAATAGTTTGAATAATAAATGGCATGGCATCTATGATTCCTTGTGCCACTATATGTTGAACAACACTATTATCCATTTGGTTTCCATTGTTATTGATGCTTGGATTCTCATTAACCACGTTAATGTTACTCTGGTTATCATTATTCAGATTTCCTTGATTTCCTTCATCAGCCATCTGAATTTTAAACATTTACCCCATATTAATATCACAAGATAATATTCAATATAGTTAATCACATGACACGAAATCTAGCCAAAAACGTCGATCATTGCGACTTTTACTCTATTTCCATATACTATTATGCATCTATTACATACTAGTACTGAAATGAAAATTACAATACCAACAGAAATAGAATCACACTAATAGTAATAGGCATCCGTACACACATATTTTATTTCATTTTTATTATATTATATTATTATTACTATTACCATCTCCTCTATCACATCACGGATATGGATTTATCCAAAAATCCATATTGCGCTCATCGTATTTCCATACGAGACGCTCTCCCACCTGTCTCATTCTCTCACTGCTTTCTAAAATTTCCTCCCCAAAAGTCCTAAGTTCTTGCACGTTTTCTGCACTCATTGGGGGTGCAGGTTCTAGGACTGGGTTCGGAATCTGGGGTGCGGGTTCCTGATATTGTAACACCCCGAAACGGGTTTGGTAGTCAAACCACGTTAATATCTATGAACGGTTAAAATACCGTAGTGGTAAGAATTAACCTGGTAAATATTAGGTTTATTTTGTAACACCCCACAAATATTAAATATATATATATATATATATATATATATATATATATTTAGGCACATAATCGAACAAGTTTAACTAACCCAGTTAAACACCACTTAAGGGAATAATTAAACAAGGCAAATGGGGTGTTGTAAATAAAATCAAAGTACAAGGACCAAAATAGTCAAGTGGGATAACTCAAGTCCTTTAATAAGTCCAAACAAAAACACAACACACAGACTTGTGCGTGTGTGTGTGTGCATGACCAAGGCCAGGGGAAAAACCCCAACTCTTCTTCCATAAATTGATCAAATTGAAGGGGCAATTGGGGTTGTTCTTGGTGCATGAACTAAGAAAATCGACCATCCACACTTGACTAACACAAGGTATGTTGAAATTTAAGATTTGATGGTGATATGAAGAAGTATAGAATTCTTGAAATCTGAATTTCTGCATAATTTTAGGAATCAAAGTGATATGTAAAAAGTGTACATGGTTTAGAACAAACCTTGATAAAGAATGGTGGTCGAACACTAGGGTTTGGGGTGTTTGATTTGTGAAGCCATGGTTATGTAGGTGGGTTTTAATAAGAGGGTTAAATCCATGAATTATGAGGTTGAAATTTATATGATTGTTGTTAGCATAGTGAATTTGTAAATGTAGCTTGAACATACTAGTCATATTGACTTGTATGGGGTAAAAATATAGCAAATATATGAAATAGAAACTCATTAGATGATGTATGAAAATCATGCCCACAAGGTGTTTGATAAATTGCCTAGGTGAAAACATAAAGCTATAGAAGTATGATAAATTTGAAAAGAATCATATGCAATGATTCTTGACAAAATTGGATGCTCTCAATTCTTTAAAATGGCAATTTAACAAATTAGCCGGGTTGTTCACTATAGGCGACTCGAGCAAGAAGGCGGGTGATAAAGCCGGGGAGCGATATGCGGCTTGAAAGAAAGATCAAAGGTACGCGACTTGTCGTCTCGTTACATTTATGTAGACAAGCTTAGTTTAAATATGTTTATGGTTGATATAGTGAAAATGGTTGAGTTGGTATGTCAATGAGGTGATGGAATTCACTCGACAACCAAATGGGTTAAATTAATAGTTGAAATAATAGTGATCAAAATAAAGACACCATTTGGTAAAAGTTATAATGGGTCGAACAATTTAAGAAAATATCTTTTAAGTAGTAAGAACTCACTGCGCGAACAGGAATAGGTTCAAGGGGCATGATGGTATTAATATACCATCATACGTTGATAAATGGTCGTGTCGACTAAACGGGTCAAATGGTGTGTTACTACCATTTGACAATAATAACTGACGACTACTTGTTGAGTTTTATGATCACAGGAAATAACATATGCTTGCGTTGTTCTATGCTAGAAAATTTAAAGCAAAAAGTATGTAAACGGGTCAGTTCTATGACCCGAGCCAGGTACGCTTAAATGACCATTAAGCCCTTGATGGGTAAACCGGGTAAACAACCCTTAGAGGTTGTTTAGAAACTTATATTATGATTTCGTAACATTTAGATGCGTATAAGAGTTCTAGGAAAAAGCATCGGTGGGTCGGATGCCTAAAAATAGACAATTGCGAAAAAGGACTAGCCGAAGGGTAAAATTGAGAAGAAGGGGTTCATTATGTTAAATCCACCACAAAATACTTATGGTGGAATATATGTAGTTAATTTGATATGGAATCTTGAAGTGTCAAAAGAAAAGAGCGAGTGTTAGATTAAATTGTTAAATTCCCTAAACGGGTCAATACGGGTTATGTGTATAGCTTGTGTAATAGTCTCATACTTCATAAAAGCTATGTTTACGTGCCAAGGATTTGAAATAACTAGTAAACCAGGGTTTTAAAATGGTTTGGACACAAGTTGTTTGATAAAATCGTGAATGGGTCAAAAAGAGTAATAATCGATTTCAATCCGAGATCTTGAAATCTAAAATTTTATAAACTCAGATGTCGGATTTTAACTCCATGTGATGGGGAATTAAATTACGAATGCGTAGGAAAAAGAATCGCATAAAACGGATGTGTAGATTAAAAGTTATACACTTTTTCGTAAAAAGAATCGGAGCTGGGAAAATGCAGCATCTGCTGCAAATCAATCTGTCTAGAGAGCTACCGTAAGTTACGGTAGTTACCGTAACTTATGGTAGAGAACAAATCGTTACGGTATCTTTCTACTGCCTTACGACAGGCCAGTGTTGCCCAGCGGCTACCGTAACTTACGGTGGCTACCGTAAGTTACGGTAGAGCCTAGTCACATTTGCTAAATTTTGCATATCTTAGTTAATCGAATCCGTTTCTGAGCGTAGTTTCGATTACGGCACGCGACGGATGTAAAACCTGCAAATCCTTGTTGTTTTAATTATTTGGCTCATGGGACTTATATTAACTTGTAAATAAACTATCAAAACTAACTTTTATGTTGGTTTTGATTCTAGGTGAATGTTATATGCTTTCGGATGAAGATCAAGCCACGAGCAAGAACCGAACACACCTCTCAATGAAGCTTCCGCATTCGATCTTGTTTTGTTTTAATAAAGGTGGATTATGTAAACACTTTTAACGATGTTTTGGATGTTGTAAACATGTTTAAATACTTATGATGTAAAAGTTTTTGTTAAGTGGCATTTTTCATATAAAATGCTTACTTTAATGTTATGTAAATGTTAAAAAATTATTATGGGTGTTACAAGTTGGTAATCAGAGCTCACGGTTAAAGAGTAAAGTGTGTTCGGTTCGAGGCTTGATCGCAGTTCCGGTAAGTACATGTATGTTAATAGTTTAGTAGGATTAAAGTGTTGTGAACAACACATAGGGTATCGTGTAATACGCGTTACACCAACGAAAATGATTAGTATAAGTTAACGAAATCACGTGCAGTAAAAAGCCTTGTATTACAATACGTACATTTATTAATGTTGAAATTACTAACTTTTGTAAATGCTTAGTTGAAGGATACTCGCATCTGAAGATGACGAGAGTTGAACGAATTGTGGATATGACGGTGGAACGGTCCGAGGTATGACAAGCAGAGCATACTCATCAAGGACCTAAATCGCGTGACGATCGCGAACAAAGTCAAAGGCAAGGAAAGCCCATTAAGGGCAAGCATTATCAGGTGCACACTTTTAAATTTAATTGCACAAGTAGTAATATGCAACAAACATGTAGGGGATAACGGTTGCATATATCTGATAAAACCTGAATAGGATATCTATTCAAGATGATGTTTCTAAGAGAAGTTTAATAGAAACATGCGTTATTCACGATAATGAATACCAAAACTATAATAGGAATAGTTCATATGAAAACTTGGACGGGGGGTAATTATTCAAGTGGAAAACTCTCAATATAATGCTATTGAGAACAGTAGCGATCACATTAACAAATGTGATTATATAATAGTTCGATAGAAAAGAAAAACATTTTATATGTTCAAATGTAAAACTAGTAAAAACTAATGATTGTTGTTTTGCAATTAAATAAAGTTTTACTAAATGAAATCAGAGATATGAAATAAATAGAGGCATTACTTACATAGGGTGTGACGTGAAAACTATAAAAAGGTCATGTGTATCATGTGCTGATCGCTTACTCTGGCCAAGTAAGTAGTGGCATATGATACCATGAACTTCTTGTAGCGGACACATTTACGTCCGATGTAGTAAGGGCGGGGTGAATGGGACTAACTTAAAAGGTACCAAAATGAGTCAAACAAGTAAGATGTTTGATAATAAACGTAAACGCAAGTCGGATGACAGGGAGCGTATTACGTTAGAATAACGAGCCCAAGAGAAGGGACAAAGATTAAAGTAAATGAAAATACAGATCAACTAATGAGAATGCTAAGGCATAAAGATAAAGTTTGACTGTCATAAGGGATGAAATTCACATAGATAAGTCAATGGGGTAGAATAAATTAATAAAAGACTTGACTAAATAAAAGCAATGGATTTCGCTAAGATGATCAAATAAATTAAGATGATGTCTAAAACCATATAAGAATGGTTACTTGATGATAACTTCGGTAAAGATACCCGATAGATGGGTAGGATTTTGAAAGCATGCGTAAACCAAGAGACGGGTTTGGGGTGTACATGGTTTAGAACAAACCTTGATAAAGAATGGTGGTCGAACACTAGGGTTTGGGGTGTTTGATTTGTGAAGCCATGGTTATGTAGGTGGGTTTTAATAAGAGGGTTGAATCCATGAATTGTGAGGTTGAAATTTATATGATTGTTGTTAGCATAGTGAATTTGTAAATGTAGCTTGAACATACTAGTCATATTGACTTGTATGGGGTAAAAATATGGCAAATATATGAAATAGAAACTCATTAGATGATGTATGAAAATCATGCCCACAAGGTGTTTGATAAATTGCCTAGGTGAAAACATAAAGCTATAGAAGTATGATAAATTTGAAAAGAATCATATGCAATGATTCTTGACAAAATTGGATGCTCTCAATTCTTTAAAATGGCAATTTAACAAATTAGCCGGGTTGTTCACTATAGGCGACTCGAGCAAGAAGGCGGGTGATAAAGCCGGGGAGCGATATGCGGCTTGAAAGAAAGATCAAAGGTACGCGACTTGTCGTCTCGTTACATTTATGTAGACAAGCTTAGTTTAAATATGTTTAAGGTTGATATAGCGAAAATGGTTGAGTTGGTATGTCAATGAGGTGATGGAATTCACTCGACAACCAAATGGGTTAAATTAATAGTTGAAATAATAGTGATCAAAATAAAGACACCATTTGGTAAAAGTTATAATGGGTCGAACAATTTAAGAAAATATCTTTTAAGTAGTAAGAACTCACTGCGCGAACAGGAATAGGTTCAAGGGGCATGATGGTATTAATATACCATCATACGTTGATAAATGGTCGTGTCGACTAAACGGGTCAAATGGTGTGTTACTACCATTTGACAATAATAACTGACGACTACTTGTTGAGTTTTATGATCACATGAAATAACATACGCTTGCGTTGTTCTATGCTAGAAAATTTAAAGAAAAAAGTATGTAAACGGGTCAGTGCTATGACCCGAGCCAGGTACGCTTATATGAATTTATACTTAAAAGTGCAAGTAAGGTCGAATATTTGTGAAGTCCTTCGTTATAAAAGAATGAAGGATTAAAAATGACCATTAAGCCCTTGATGGGTAAACTGGGTAAACAACCCTTAGAGGTTGTTTAGAAACTTATATTATGATTTCGTAACATTTAGATGCGTATAAGAGTTCTAGGCAAAAGCATCGGTGGGTCGGATGCCTAAAAATAGACATTTGCGAAAAAAGACTAGCCGAAGGGTAAAATTGAGAAGAAGGGGTTCATTATGTTAAATCCACCACAAAATACTTGTAGTGGAATATATGTAGTTAATTTGATATGGAATCATGAAGTGTCAAAAGAAAAGAGCGAGTGTTAGATTAAATTGTTAAATTCCCTAAACGGGTCAATACGGGTTATGTGTATAGCTTGTGTAATAGTCTCATACTTCATAAAAGCTATGTTTACGTGCCAAGGATTTGAAATAACTAGTAAACCAGGGTTTTAAAATGGTTTGGACACAAGTTGTTTAATAAAATTGTGAATGGGTCTAAAATTTTATAAACTCAGATGTCGGATTTTAATTCCATGTGATGGGGAATTAAATTACGAACGCGTAGGAAAAAGAATCGCATAAAACGGATGTGTAGATTAAAAGTTATACACTTTTTCGTAAAAAGAATCGGAGCTGGGAAAATGCAGCATCTGCTGCAAATCAATCTGTCCAGAGGCTACCGTAAGTTACGGTAGTTACCATAACTTACGGTAGAGAACAAATTGTTACGGTATCTTTCTACTGCCTTACGGCAGGCCAGTGTTGCCCAGCGGCTACCGCAACTTACGGTGGCTACCGTAAGTTACGGTAGAGCCCAGTCACATTTGTTAAATTTTGCATACCCTTAGTTAATCGAATCCGTTTCTGAGCGTAGTTTCGATTACGGCACGCGACGGGTGTAAAACCTGCAAATGCTTGTTATTTTAATTATTTGGCTCATGGGACTTGTATTAACTTGTAAATAAACTATCAAAACTAACTTTTATGTTGGTTTTGATTCTAGGTGAATGTTATATGCTTTCGGATGAAGATCAAGCCACGAGCAAGAACCGAACACACCTCTCAATGAAGCGTCTGCATTCGATCTTGTTTTGTTTTAATAAAGGTGGATTATGTAAACACTTTTAACGATGTTTAGATGTTGTAAACATGTTTAAATACTTATGATGTAAACGTTTTTGTTAAGTGGCATTTTTCATATAAAATACTTACTTTAATGTTATGTAAATGTTAAAAAATTATTATGGGTGTTACAGATATGGGGGTGAAAGTGCCTGAAATCGGTAAGGATCTTCTAAGATCTCCCCGATGTAGTTATCATCGTAATAGGGATCTAAAGGGTCCATACCTGGGTAGGCTCCTATATTCTGTATGGGTGTGTCTTCATGTATCGGGTAACGTTGCACAAAGTCCCTATTATCGTCCCACCAAGGGTCGTAATTTGGGTCTAGAGGGTTTGGTGCTTGTACCCTAGGGATTTCCTCTGGGTTGAAGTCATGCATCTCCACTTGATTTTCAGGGTTTTCTATCTCCATGGATTGGTCTGGGATTAGTGGTTGTGGGGCTACTAGTTGTTCCAGACTTGGGTCAGCAGCAGTTGTAGCTAGGAAAAGGAAATTGGCTAGGCTTCTATTAAGCATATCCTGTGTATGGGCATCTGTCTTTCGCTTAACGGCTGCTAAGGCTCTTTGTTGTTGCAACTTTCGCATTCTTTTCCTACGTGCAAAGGCTTCCTTACTGAACCATCCTCGTTTCTTATGAGGGAATGGCTCTTCCGACTGAGCTTTAAAAGCAAACATCCCTTCTTCCTGATCAGCAGAATACCCAGAAAGGGCAGGCTGTGATGAGGTACCTTCACTCCTAGGTGAATCAGACAACTGACGACACATGTATGAGGGTCCTTGATCACTCATACTGTAAACTAACAAATAGTCAAATAACACAAAACACATAATTGCATAAATACAGTTATGCACGTATTTCCGTAATTTATTTCCTAACACAAAATTTAGAATTTAAGTGTCAGCAGAACACTTCTTTGGCTTAGACCAGTGGCTAGGCTCTGATACCACCTTCTGTCGCAACCCCCGATCCCTAATCTGTCCCGGGAACGGGCGGATGCGAACTCAGAGTTTCGGTGGTATCAGCTGGTTAATTTAGTAGCGGAAATTACATCAGGACCGTAGTTAGGAAATGTTTATCAGAGTAAAACCACCATATTTAATATTAATAATCACATGGGCAAAACCCAAGTTTCTTATTACAATACGTTTATAGGGATAAACCCTATTTTATTGAATTTAAAACATCATCTTTTTAGGTAACTTTTATAGCCACATTTTTCCCAAGCCTTCAGTGCTCTCCAGCTGGTTTTTTACTAATTGGCTGTCACATTGTGTTACCTGAAACGCGTTTTAAAAACATTTGTCAGTGGGAAATACTGGTGAGTGAATCCCAGTTTAATCAAGAAACATTTTATCAATTAAAACAGTATTGAGAGCGATCACATTGTTTATTTCTACACAATTACTCATTCAGTACTGTCAATCCTGACTTGTGGGTCATATTACACATTGGCTAACTCGTTGTCCAATGGTAACGTACTGTCATCCCGACTTACTACTCGCAGTAGTAAATTTTATATACAAAACCCCAACATACCAGCAGTAATTGAAGAACTACAAAGACTCAATCACCGCTTAATCGCATTGTAAAACATTTAAGGTTTTGTAAAATATTACAAAAAGGTTAACAAAAAGAGGATAAACTCACATTGCTATCTTAGACTTCGCGTAAGGGTTTCCTGGGATTAATCTATAATTTTCACAAATGTACATAGGTTAGTATCATAACCCTTTGAAAATATTAATGATACCCTCCCCGAGACGGTATTCCAACAACTACGTCGGGCAGAACCACGACAGTTATTACGGAACCCTAAATCAATCGGGCAGCGTATCTATTACGAAACTGGGGTTATAATACTTACAACGGAGCAGAACCTCGCTAATTAGGGGGTATTATACTCGAATATTATGCTTATATCTTCATAAAGTCGAGACACAGAAAAGAAATGAACGATTTGGTTTGAAAGCCGATGCGTTCTATTTATAGGTGCTGATCTTGACTCTCACGCGGCCCGCGTAAAAGATAAGCGGGGCTTACGCGGCCCGCGTTGACTCCGGGTCAACGTGTAGCTCGTCCGGATCAGCGTATAGACTCGACACGATGATGACACGTGTCGGCCTGGGGTGTTGCCGTGTTGTTGATCTCACGCGGCCCGCGTAAGATTGAGATGGGGTTCACGCGGCCCTCCTGAACTTAAGGAATCAAACGGAATCAGGTTCTAACCTTTATACCGCCCGCGTGAGTGTTGGGGTGGGTCTACGAAGCCCGCCTCAACTTAAAAAATCAGATTTTATATTTTATTTTTAATGCTATACTGTATTTCGGGCTCGGTTTTCACATACGGGGTGTATTTAAAAACATATTGGAACAATTTAAAATATAATAGGGTGTTGGAAATATTTGAGAGTGTCGGTTTTACTGAGGGTTGTTACACCCCTTGGGCGGGGGATTCAGCCCGGGCGTTGGGCATGCCTAGCGATCCTATGTGGCCGTCTCTTATTGGCTTGTTGGCTAGGGCATAGCGGGCTTGTTTAAATTTTAAATTATAACCGTTTGGCCAAGCCAAACGGTTCAGCCACCCGCTAAAAAACCCCCAAACCCCACCGCATGTCCCCATCGCTACCCCAACTCAAGTCACTCCACCTACCCGAACCGCTACCCACACACACTTGATCGATGGCGTCTTGGACTCACGAGGAAGAGCTAGCCCTTGTCACGAGAGTCGTGGACGCGATGAAGGGCCGCTAACCCGGGGAGACCTGGTACTGGCCGGAAGCTTTCGCTAGCTACCGGCACAACGTGGGAAACGACCGGCACAATTTAAACGTATGCCAACACATGTGGCGAGAGCTATGACCGAAGCTCAATCGTTTCAAAACCTACTATGACAGCGTCCCGGGCGGTGATATAAGTCACGAAGACCGGGTGGCGATGGCAAACATCGAGTTCCGGGGCAAGGAGCGGAAGCCGTTTGACAAGCTCGCCCTTTTCGAAATATACCTAACGCTTTAGGGATTTTTTTTGTAATCTTTTTTTTTTAATTTTGTAATCCTTTTTTGTAGAATTTTGTAATTTTGAGGAAATTTTAATAATAATTTTAGTTTTTTTTTTTTTTAATTTTGTGTGTATTTTTTAATTTTAGATTTTTTTTTTTTGAATTTTAAATAAAGCTCGCCAACAGCCGCGTCGCGAAAGCGATTGACGCAGGTGACTACGCCTGCGCCATCGCTTTCCAGGAGAGAATCAAACTGCCAGATGACAAAATGGAGTATTACGAAAACCTCGCGGAGATGTACGTCAGAAACGACGTCTCACCGGACTTTTACGCATGGGTTTTCCCAAAATGCGACCACGTGGCGGTCGGCACGGGGACCGTGTGCTCAAAGCAATATATCAAACAATATCAACAAGGTGTCCGGTCGAGGGTCCACCCGAAGATCGCGGGTGGGAAGGTGATTAAAGTGGAGGCCCATCCAATCCCAGAGCATCCCCGACCGGTTAGAGTCCGAGGTAGGGTCGCTCTGGTCGGGGATGCAGCGGGGTACGTGACGAAATGCTCTGGCGAAGGGATATATTTCGCGGCGAAGAGTGGGAGAATGTGTGGTGAAGCGATTGTGAAAGCGTCGGAGGGGGGCACAGGATGATCGATGAAAGTGATTTGAAAAGAGAGTATTTGAAACAATGGGATTCGCAGTATAAAACGACATTTAGATTCTTGGATTTGTTGCAGCATGTGTTTTATGGAAGCAATGCTGCAAGGGAAGCATTGGTGGAGCTTTGTGGAGATGAGTATGTACAGAGAATGACATTTGAAAGCTATTTGTATAAGAAATTGGCTAAAGGGAAATAGTTGGGAAGATTTTAAGATGGTTTCGAATACGATCGGTAGTTTGATAAGATGCAAGCTTGTAGGGAAACAAATGGAGGCATTTGACCCAAATGTTCTTGCTAAGGTTGTGTGATGATATCCTTCCTGTATTGATTTCTTACTTGTAGCGTGAAGCCAATCACACGAAGCCAACTACAGGGAACAAACAGAAGAAGCTACCAGAAAACCCTTCATTACAGGAGATAGCCAATCTTCAAGAATCCTGCATAACAGTTCAAGAAAATAAAGAAAGGATCTTTAAAGATTCCCTACCAGATGATATTGCCTATTTAAAGGCAAGCAAGTATGAGATCTCCCACAACCCAAACACCTCCATTCCAAAAGAAGCAGTCATGAATACCTCAAAAACCCCAAACACCACTGCCCTCATCCAAAAGCTAAAAAAGAAAGATGTCCCTGAAGAAATCATCGAAGTGGTCACCAAACACGCCATCACAGATGAATCACTCTTGAACTACAAAAACCTCATCACTCTCACCTTTAAAACACAAGGCCCATTAAGGGACGGAGATAAATTCTTCCCGGATTATCCCTTCCTAAATGTTTTCAGACTCAAAAACTTGCACAGGCTATCAAAAGAAGGCCTTGCCTTCCTGTGGTACCTGACGGAGTCTTTTGTCATAGCCATGGCCTTCAACTCCAACAAGCTGTTAGCCTATCTCTTAGACTACCAGTTAGGCTGCTTATCAGAAGAAAAGGAAAACTTTGTCAAGTTCCTTGAATGGTTCCTCCCAATCCATATCTGGGACCATCTCATGAGGGACTCCCCCAGGAAGCACTACATGGTTCTGTTCCACAAGCTAAGCCATTTTAAAAATGAGGGTTATGATCTAAACCCTACAGGACCACCCAATTTCATACACTCTTGTTATGACATGAATCCTGCAGGATATTACTACAAGATCAACTACCGAAACGCTTGGATGGAAACCCGCACCAATCTCGCAAAAGCAAACCAGAGAAAAATCGAAGATCTGCCACCAAAGATACTGAATGGAGAACACCCGTGGAAAGTGGAAGACGCTCAAACGACTGAATGGGAGAAGACAGTCATAGATTATTTCAATAATATCCGTGCATTTACACACCTCCCATGATCGTCCAACCAACTGACCCCATGAGAGACTCGGCGTTTGATCCTGCCAAAGACAACAAACCATACAACAAAGATACGGTCCCGTTTACTATCGAGATCGCGGTTCCGCAAAACCAAATTAAAAACGGGTTGTTGGATGCTTTTAAGTGTGCTAATGGGTGTGCTTAGGACTAAATAAAGCTTTAATCACTCTTAAAGTGATATAAGCGCTTATGTCATGTATTTTGTTATTTTACTAGATATTTTCTATGTATGATTATGTGTGATGTCATGGATGATGTAATCAAGCCTCTCATTGGTCTATAAAAGGAAGGCTCCCCCCCTCACTTGTTAATCATCCTTGGAAAGAAATAAAATCTTCTTCTATATTTCTCTCTTCTTTCTCACTCTAAAATCCAGAGTCCTGTTTAGAGTCTTGAGTCCTTCTTAATCCTTCTGAGTCCAAACCCTTCCTAAATGTTTTCAGACTCAAAAACTTGCACAGGCTATCAAAAGAAGGCCTTGCCTTCCTGTGGTACCTGACGGAGTCTTTTTGTCATAGCCATGGCCTTCAACTCCAACAAGCTGTTAGCCTATCTCTTAGACTACCAGTTAGGCTGCTTATCAGAAGAAAAGGAAAACTTTGTCAAGTTCCTTGAATGGTTCCTCCCAATCCATATCTGGGACCATCTCATGAGGGACTCCCCCAGGAAGCACTACATGGTTCTGTTCCACAAGCTAAGCCATTTTAAAAATGAGGGTTATGATCTAAACCCTACAGGACCACCAATTTCATACACTCTTGTTATGACATGAATCCTGCAGGATATTACTACAAGATCAACTACCGAAACGCTTGGATGGAAATCCGCACCAATCTCGCAAAAGCAAACCAGATAAAAAATCGAAGATCTGCCACCAAAGATACTGAATGGAGAACACCCGTGGAAAGAGGAAGACGACCTCAAACGACTGAATGGGAGAAGACAGTCATAGGTTATTTCAATAATATCCGTGCATTTACACACCTTCCCATGATCGTCCAACCAACTGACCCCATGAGAGACTCGACGTTTGATCCTGCCAAAGACAACAAACCATACAACAAAGATACGGTTCCCGTTTACTATCGAGATTCGCGGTTCCGCAAAACCAAATTAAAAACGGGTTTTGGATGCTTTTAAGTGTGCTAATGGTGTGCTTAGGACTAAATAAAGCTTTAATCACTCTTAAAGTGATATAAGCGCTTATGTCATGTATTTTGTTATTTTACTAGATATTTTCTATGTATGATTATGTGTGATGTCATGGATGATGTAATCAAGCCTCTCATTGGTCTATAAAAGGAAGGCTCCCCCCCTCACTTGTTAATCATCCTTGGAAAGAAATAAAATCTTCTTCTATATTTCTCTCTTCTTTCTCACTCTAAAATCCAGAGTCCTGTTTAGAGTCTTGAGTCCTTCTTAATCCTTCTGAGTCCAAACCCTTCCTAAATGTTTTCTAGACTCAAAAACTTGCACAGGCTATCAAAAGAAGGCCTTGCCTTCCTGTGGTACCTGACGGAGTCTTTTGTCATAGCCATGGCCTTCAACTCCAACAAGCTGTTAGCCTATCTCTTAGACTACCAGTTAGGCTGCTTATCAGAAGAAAAGGAAAACTTTGTCAAGTTCCTTGAATGGTTCCTCCCAATCCATATCTGGGACCATCTCATGAGGGACTCCCCCAGGAAGCACTGCATGGTTCTGTTCCACAAGCTAAGCCATTTTTAAAAATGAGGGTTTATGATCTAAACCCTACAGGACCACCCAATTTCATACACTCTTGTTATGACATGAATCCTGCAGGATATTACTACAAGATCAACTACCGAAACGCTTGGATGGAAATCCGCACCAATCTCGCAAAAGCAAACCAGATAAAAATCGAAGATCTGCCACCAAAGATACTGAATGGAGAACACCCGTGGAAAGAGGAAGACGCTCAAACGACTGAATGGGAGAAGACAGTCATAGGTTATTTCAATAATATCCGTGCATTTACACACCTTCCCATGATCGTCCAACCAACTGACCCCATGAGAGACTCGACGTTTGATCCTGCCAAAGACAACAAACCATACAACAAAGATACGGTCCCGTTTACTATCGAGATTCGCGGTTCCGCCAAAACCAAATTAAAAACGGGGTTTTGGATGCTTTTAAGTGTGCTAATGGTGTGCTTAGGACTAAATAAAGCTTTAATCACTCTTAAAGTGATATAAGCGCTTATGTCAGTATTTTGTTATTTTACTAGATATTTTCTATGTATGATTATGTGTGATGTCATGGATGATGTAATCAAGCCTCTCATTGGTCTATAAAAGGAAGGCTCCCCCCTCACTTGTTAATCATCCTTGGAAAGAAATAAAATCTTCTTCTATATTTCTCTCTTCTTTCTCACTCTAAAATCCAGAGTCCTGTTTAGAGTCTTGAGTTATTCTTAATACTTCTGAGTCCAAACCCTTGAGTCTTTTATGTTTATCACCCCAGTCCTTCCCCAAACTTTTACTGGTTTTATATAAATCAGCCACACACTCCCACCCCCCCCCCCCCCCCCCAATTTCATACACTCTTGTTATGACATGAATCCTGCAGGATATTACTACAAGATCAACTACCGAAACGCTTGGATGGAATCCGCACCAATCTCGCAAAAGCAAACCAGATAAAAATCGAAGATCTGCCACCAAAGATACTGAATGGAGAACACCCGTGGAAAGAGGAAGACGCTCAAACTACTGAATGGGAGAAGACAGTCATAGGTTATTTCAATAATATCCGTGCATTTACACACCTTCCCATGATCGTCCAAACCAACTGACCCCATGAGAGACTCGACGTTTGATCCTGCCAAAGACAACAAACCATACAACAAAGATACGGTCCCGTTTACTATCGAGATTCGCGGTTCCGCAAAACCAAATTAAAAACGGGTTTTGGATGCTTTTAAGTGTGCTAATGGTGTGCTTAGGACTAAATAAAGCTTTAATCACTCTTAAAGTGATATAAGCGCTTATGTCATGTATTTTGTTATTTTACTAGATATTTTCTATGTATGATTATGTGTGATGTCATGGATGATGTAATCAAGCCTCTCATTGGTCTATAAAAGGGAAGGCTCCCCCCTCACTTGTTAATCATCCTTGGAAAGAAATAAAATCTTCTTCTATATTTCTCTCTTCTTTCTCACTCTAAAATCCAGAGTCCTGTCTTTAGAGTCTTGAGTTATTCTTAATCCTTCTGAGTCCAAACCTTGAGTCTTTTATGTTTATCACCCCAGTCCTTCCCCAAACTTTTACTGGTTTTATATAAATCAGCCACACACTCCCCCCCCCCCCCCCCCCCCCCCCCCCCACTTCTAATAAAACATAAACATAAAGGTTGAGCTTGGCCGACTTCATAGTGAAATGTATGAAATGCAGTTTTAGTATAACATAAAGGTTGATTTCTATAATTTTGTATTTATTTTATCCAAATCCTACTTCAGAAAAAACAAAATCTTTAAACCAATTAAGGAGATGTAAAGAACTTTAATAATTAATTAGTTAATGCCTGTTGTCTAGTCCAAAAGCGTAATGCGCTCATCTAGTCATCTCCACGTTTCTATCCTTAATTAAATAAATAGTTGCAAGTTGCGACTTGTAGAGTGGCCGCAACGTATGTATGTACACTTTATGAAAGCTAGAATCTTAACATCACTCGTGAAATCAATCCGACATGGTGCGTGTTTATCTTTTTATATCTAATCAAACAATTCGCGGGCAACCTTTTGGACGTCGTGTTCATTATCACATCGTTGGTAGGTAACAAGTCTACTGGCTCGACATCCGGATTGCCTACACCACAAGATATCATGGCGCAAGTAAAATACAGATCATAACTTTCATATCTAATATTAGAGAAAGTGAAGATAAAAACTCACCTGGTAGTTGGTACCATTAACTGTATCATGGCAAAATTGCATCTTTTTTCTTCACTGATTGAGGAGGCTTTATTGCTTTTGATGTTACACAACTAATTTATAAAGTGGCAAGCTTTTCGGTCTCCATAACGAGTCCTTTCCTTTTATCCTTCTATATTTTGTTTTCTTTTTAAAAATCCAAAATGTCATCACTTGGAAGCAGGGGCGGACTTATGTGGGGGGGGGGGGGGGGGGGGGGGGGGGGGGCTCCCTTGCAAAAAAAATAGTGTATTTTATAGGCAAAAATACTAATCACACCCCTTGATAAGTTTGTTGAAGCCCTCGTTTGCACCCCAGAAAATAATTTCTAGGTCTTTTGTGAAAGGAGGAGCATAAACCAATTGAATGAATCGAACCTTCAAGTATTCTTGCACGGGCGTACGGCCTCATAATCTATGTTTCTATGTTCGGTAAGTGGTAACCCATCACCCATGTTGGGTCAGCTAACTAAAGCCCAAAGGTATCTGGGCTCATTATTGTTGATCTAGAATTCTAGATTTTAAAACATCGAGGTACAAATTAGGGGGGTTTGTTCAAAAATATTGATTACTTTAGTTGGGATCCGGTTTTTCTACTAGAATAAAGTTAAGCAATTGAATGATACCCTTTTATAGTGATGCATAAAGAGACCAAACCCAGAAACCATATCTAGGGCTCAAACGAACTGAACGAACACGAACAAGACCTTGTTCGTGTTCGTTTGTTAAAAAATGTGTTCGCGAACCGTTCACGAACATTTATCGAACGGGATTTTATGTTCATGTTCGTTTGTTAAAAAAATGAACTTGTCCGTGTTCGTTTGTTAATTTTAGGCAACGAACAAAAACGAACGTTGATGAACACAAATGAGCACAAAACTAATGTTCATGAACACAAATGGAAACAAGTGAACACAAACAATCGTTCATGAACAGAATATATATAATACACTGACACTTATTAGATAATTTAATTTGTCGGAATTTTTGAAGTAGTTAAATAAATATAAAAACTAAAAACACTAATAAACTATCAAACACAAACGAACACGTTACCGAACGTTCACGAACATAAACGAACGAACACGACTCTGTTCATCTTTGTTCATTTAACTAAAACGAACGAAATTTCTTGTTCGTGTTCGTTTGTTTAATAAACAAACGAACCAGTCGAACGGTTCACGAACTGTTCGCCGAACGTTTGGTTCGTTCGCAGCCCTAACCATACCCATCAAAAATCCTAAAACTAGTTTTTTTTATTATACCCGGTTTTATCACTCCGGTTTCATACCTGACCCTACCTGTATGGTATTTATAGGGTACGAAATCCCGTTCCTTGGTCCGCCACTGCTCGTACAGGGTTCTAATTCCTATCTGAACCAGTTCCAAAGGGTTCGTTTTTTTTTTGGCTCAATAATCGTTTATACAGGTTTTTTATCAGAAATGTAGCTTACAAATAGACACAATTTGAAAAGCTGGTTTACGTGTTATGATCAGTCTACTCTTGATATATAATTTCAATACATAACAGACGTTTTCTTTTGTATACATGTGAAATAGCTAACTCGACATGGCCACATACAAAAAGAAAACATAGCGAATGTTAGTTTAGATTAGATCTCTATAGTGGGCTGTTCATTTTTGCCATAAAATAGGTAGTAAGCATTGTATATCTAGTGTTTATTTACGAAACTAACATGATACATGGATGGAACAGATGAAGAATTTAGAATGTGCACTTGAGAGAGTGAAGGGGGTCGCTAGAAGCAAAAACTAAACATTAAGTTCTTACGCGTCAATCCAACTTGACCTGAACCACTTCAACCCACACTAAAAACTCCATGCGTCAGCATGGATACCCGACCCGCACAGTTTGGCACCTCTAGTGAGCTAGTGAAACTGAACCTGTAAAGATAATATTTCACGACACGAGCTTCTGTACAAAACCCATAAGCTGCAATAAAGTTATATACCATGGAATATAGATTGGTGTGTATGTTACCTGAGTTTCTCGGTTCCTACAGATTGCCCGTGCTACAAACGATAGCTTATTTTTAAAAATTATGTGTTAAATGAGCTGTACTTTGATCTCAAACAGATACTATATACAATAGTTTTATTTAGAAGGTTTCCTCAATTAAAAGGAATATAATTACATTGAATAAATACAACAGAATAGGACATATAGCAAACCCTTGTTTGTTTTATGGTGTTACTTATTTGTTCAATGTGCTGCATGTGGCTGCTGCTGTCTATTATTACTTTAAACATAAAAGAAAATATAAAATTCACTAACAAAGAATCTTTTGTCGATTTGCTTTTACATTTTTTAATTAAGTCCACTAGTTACTAAATCACATTTTGCAAATCCTAATTGAATCCAGAGTGAAGAACAACCATGGCGGCCATAACTCACCCACTTCACTCTCTAACCCTCACTTTCAAAACCCCAAACCCCAGATTCACACCCCTCCCCAAACTCACAATCTCAGCTACTTCAACTTCAAACAGACATCTCTCGGGCCGAAAGCTAACTGCCGCCGTAATCGGCGGCGGTCCAGCAGGATCCTCTGCCGCAGAGGCATTGGCATCCGGCGGGATAGAGACGTACCTCTTCGAGCGCAGCCCGAGTGGCGCCAAACCATGTGGTGGCGCCATCCCACTCTGCATGCTCGAAGAGTTCTCCATCCCGCCGGATCTCATTGATAGGAAAGTAACCCATATGAAAATAATATCCCCTTCTAACCTCACCGTTGACTTCGGTAAAACCCTGAAGCCGAACGAGTACATCTCCATGCTCCGCCGCGAAGTACTCGATTCATACCTCCGATCACGTGCCGAATCGAAAGGGGTCACGCTTGTTAAAGCACTTGTAACAAACCTTGACGTCCCGTTCCAACCTAACCAACCTTACATCGTCAACTACACTGTCAACAACAGGATGAAATACCTTCCTGTCGACGTGGTTGTTGGCGCCGACGGCGCCAACAGCCGCGTCGCGAAAGCGATTGGCGCAGGCGACTACGCCTGCGCCATCGCTTTCCAGGAGAGAATCAAACTCCCAGACGACAAAATGGAGTATTATGAAAACCTCGCGGAGATGTACGTCGGAAACGACGTCTCCCCGGACTTTTACGCTTGGGTTTTCCCCAAATGCGACCACGTGGCTGTCGGCACGGGGACCGTGTGCTCAAAGCAATATATCAAACAATATCAACAAGGGGTCCGGTCGAGGGTCCACCCGAAGATCGCGGGTGGGAAGGTGATTAAAGTGGAGGCCCATCCGATCCCAGAGCATCCCCGACCGGTTAGAGTCCGAGGTAGGGTCGCTCTGGTCGGGGATGCAGCAGGGTACGTGACAAAATGCTCTGGCGAAGGGATATATTTCGCGGCGAAGAGTGGGAGAATGTGTGGTGAAGCGATTGTGAAAGCGTCAGAGGGGGGTCACAGGATGATCGATGAAAGTGATTTGAAAAGAGAGTATTTGAAACAATGGGATTCGCAGTATAAAATGACATTCAGATTCTTGGATTTGTTGCAGCATGTGTTTTATGGGAGCAATGCTGCAAGAGAGGCTTTGGTGGAGCTTTGTGGAGATGAGTATGTACAGAGAATGACATTTGAAAGCTATTTGTATAAGAAATTGGCTAAGGGAAATAGTTGGGAAGATTTTAAGATGGTTTCAAATACGATTGGGAGTTTGATAAGATGCAAGCTTGTTGGGAAACAGATGGAGTCATTTGATCCAAATGTTCTTGCTAAGGTTGTTTGACAGATTCATGTATGATTTGTTACTCGTAGCTTATGATTTGAATGAATAATAGTGGTTGCAACTTGCAAGACTGCATAAGATTTCATAACGTATGTGCATTTCTGTTGTAAGTTTGTATTCTTTGACTAATTAGTTCCACAAACACTAGATTGTGTAAAACTATTGCTTTTAAAACAATGAAATTTTTGTTTGGGTGTCCTTGATGATTGCTTTTTCTAGACCCATTGTTTATTTCCAATATGAAAATGAGAATGCATTAATAAGTATTACTTACATTCTTGTGCAAAAGTAGGGGTGGAGGGGTGTTTTAGTCCAACCTGTGTAAACCCGCACCATCAACCAATTATAGTGTGACGTCTCATCCCAAACCGTGTGAACCCAAACGAACCCATACCACTTGCAGTGTTCTAGCTCCATCACTTCAACCCCACGCTTCCCAACCATTCCTGAACTCCATTCTATCACGAGTTGGTTTGCCAACCCGCATATGAGCCGATCTAGAGCGGCGGGGCGAGTTGCGGCCGTGTTCCTATGGAAATAGCCGAACCTGTGCACGCCCCCTCCACCCAAATTTGAGCAATCATATTTTAAAAATCAAGATATGCATAATGCATATATAGTGGTTTCAAAAGTTTATCCATATTCAATATCTATTGTGGGACTCATGTGGTTTTCTTTTTACTGGGCTTATTTTTGCGAAAGGTGTAAAACGGGACTATACAGGGAACCTAGGCCCATTTCTTTAAAGCACGGTTCGAAGTCCTGTTAAGCCTTTAAGACAACCCAAAATAAATCCTACATTCGCGTAAGCCCGAATCTTGAAAAGCCCAGAAATCCTGTTTCTAATGGACCAATTCATCATCACAAAAATATGATCACATAAAATAAATTTTCTTTTATTTCCTCTTAAATAATACAAGAATTTCTAAGCTATTGTCACTTCTCTTGAAATTAGTAACAAACTCAACATAAGGGATTTATTTTCAACCCCAAACATGATTATAAATTAATTAACTCTATTTATCTATGACATATTAATATCTCAATATAGTCTCATTATAAATTGACGGTTTGATGTCATAATGATAAAGGTTAACGTAATATGCTAGAAAATATAAAAAGAAATAAAGTTTAATTTTGACATTTTGTCATGAGAAATTATAAAGATCTAGAATCTTAAGAAATGTCTCCATGAAATATAATATGGTCATAAGATATCTCTCATTTATCCAATAATGATTCAAATCCTATATTACTTGTCACGTTAAGGTAAAGATTCAAATCCTATATATACTTGTCACATTAAGGTAGCGGCGCAACTTGTTGCATATTTACCAACTATCTAGATGTAAATTCATATGCTTTGCTAGTTAAGGTAATAAATGGATGAAAACGTAAGAAGGATTAATTACGAGAATATGACTCCACGTGCGGGTTTTTTTTATTTATTTAGGTTTTAAAATTTAATTGGTTTCCACAACCCGTTTTCTGACCAAAAGGCTAACTAGACTATTTATTTTCTATTTTTTTTTTTTTTTTGGCTACCCCACCATCATAAAAATCCGGTTGACAAATCCATTTTAGCCTAAAGTCACATTCCAGAAATTCGACTCAACTTTTTTCTAGGCCCATTTCATAAAATCATTTGGTTTGCAATTTTCAAAATTACAAAATCTGGGTACCAACCACGATAATAGATATATAAAACTATTAAGTAACAGAAATTGAATAAACTACCCTTAATTGCTCTTCAAAATGCAACATTTTTCAAAAAAAAAAACAAAAATTCTCTATTGTTTCTTTCCAATATGAAAATGTGAACGCATTAAACATCTTAATTACATTAGTATTCGTATTCATCTACAAAAGTTATATGAGCAATCATATATTAAAAAGCAAGATATGCATATATAGTAGTTTCAAAGCACTTGTTCATAGCATTGATTTGATGCATACTGCATAGTGTACACTAATGGACTCATGTGGTTTTAAATGGGCTAATTTTGTAGGCGTGTAACACCCGCTGACCCGCATAAGCCCGAATCATGAAAAGGCCCGATATCCTGGTTCTCTAATGGACCAATTCATCATCACAAAATTCCTTCTATTTTAAGATACCAATTCATCAATATAAGAAAGGTTAAATTCCATTAATATGAAATTAGAAAGCTAACAGGTAACTTTACATAACAAGGCACTCTCATCAGTGTTTCTTTCAGCTCTAATCATCCCATTTACATATGTCTAGAAGAATTAAAAAATTGCATTTTCAGCCCTTCTAATTGAGGTCCAGTTTCATCCTGAACACTAAATCCAACACTTTTTAAAATCTAAATAGCACCAATCCGGCATCTTAATTTATAAATTCTAAGAAACCATATGATGCTTTATGGAAACCGGACTCATAACCGAAGGGCGTAAAATGCAATTTCCTAAACAAAAATGACTAACGCATATCTCTCTTTCTATACGTGGATTAATCGTTGTTCAGATTAGCCATATGATCAGCAAACGACTGAGGAAATGGAAAGAGGGTAAGCGAAGGTATTGGCATACTGAAAAGATATCGTATGACCATTAATCAACGGCTTGCCATCGTTAACAAGACAGTCATTATAACGAAGACGTTTAAAAAGGCGTGGGTTGATGAGGCGAGCAGAGCTAAACCATCCACAAGACACGTGGATACCGGATATGTCACCGCCAGTTGCGCAAACGTTCATGATCTCCACCGTGTAAGTAGGGATGCCATTCGGCAGAGGCGAAGTGGGGCCCTGGTTGATCACAATGTCGGCTTTTGAACATCTGTCCCCCCAAATTCTGTTCGGCTGCACCATTACTTGTCCAGCTGCTGTAGCAGCAGAAAGTGCACATATGACAAAAACAAAAAAGTCAGGAATTATTGTTGTCATTTTTTTTTCTTTTTTTTTTCTTTCCTTTTTCTTTCTTTCTTTTCTTTTTGTGATTTTTTTTCTTTTTTACTTTTACCCTTTAATTTTCAACATTGATTTTTACAACCCCTTGGTTTTCTAAATACTTTTTAATCGAGTTTTACGTCTTTATTTTTATTTGTGAGTCGATATAAACTCAAGTTGATTCACATTTCGACATGATTTTTTTTGTGTTTATTTACGATTTTGCCCCCAGTATAAAATTCGTTTTAATATTTCTTTTAGAAGACTATGGTAGCGTTTTGTTTTAAATGGTTGACTCGATTTAATTTTTATTCGTCATGCCAAACGATAGTTTTTCCATCGTTTTAGTTTTTTAGCAAAAGTATGGTAGTATTTTGTTTTACTTTGTTTACTCAATGTAATTTTTTTGAGATCGTGTTGTGAGTAGTATGTACAAGTAACTAATATACAGACGTATATGCTATGAGAAAAAAATATTCGGCTTAATGCCCCGTAACGCGGGCGGGCAAAACCTAGTTAATCAATTATGCCTTTATAGAGCTGCTTTAATTTGCCGATGACCCTGTGGCCCAGTGGTGGAAAGAGTGGGGTTTCTCCATGGAGAGCCCGGTTCGATCCCCACTGGCTGCAGGTGAGGTGAGGGTGGGTTTACACCCCAGCGTGGTTCCCATCCTCAGGTCGCGGGTTCGATTCCTGGCAGCCCCGAGTCACCTTTGGCCGGGCCTCGGTTTGGTATGCTTGTCGCAGACGCCTACGGCGCCGTCTCGAACCCGGGCCGCGCGCAATACCCGTGTTGAGACAAACCGGTGAGCAGCCGTTCAAAAAAAAAAAAAAAAAGTAAATTAAAATTTTAAATGAAAAACTTTTTTGACCTTGAATTGTTTCAATATTTCATTAAATTGTATTTGTCGTTTACAAAAAAAAATGAAAAATACATAATGTATACGTGTGTGGGGGTAAACGACAAAAAGCAGTGAATGACCCACTAGAATCTAACATACGTGCACCACCAGCACCATACACACAACAGAAACCGTACCCAATTATCCCGGCATATCTGAACGACGCCGTTCTGTTCCGTGGTGGTGGAGCACGGTGGAGACAAATCACAAATGACAGATATACAATTTTAATTTACGGTTATTGAAATAATATTTTTACAGAGGTAAAAACTAAAAAGATAGAATTTAAATTTACCGTCACGATGAAGAAGAAGCTTGCGGTTATGACCAAAATGTTCAGTGCTTTTGAGGATTGTACGCTCTGCATTGACAGTTGTACGTCCAATTTGCGTTACACCTATAACAAACAATAAACATAATGAAGTTTCCATAATCGAATAATGCATCAAATATTGGAATCTAACTTAATGATATTGATTGATTATTGAACAAAATTAATCACAAGTTCAATGAATAATAAACCTGAAAAGAACGCAATCATTAAAATCATGAGAATTAATGCAGAAATTGCCGCCATCGCCAATGCAAAATGCTGAGTAGATGATCGTGCTGACGTCATATAACTACCGATTACACCAGAGACGACGATATTCAATAGAAACTTCCAGAAATTGAAATAGATCTACGTTTAACCGGTGACGTCGATTTTAAACGGCGACATTCACCGTTTAACGTGATTCCGGTAAGATTTTAACAGATCTGGAGGATTTGACGGAGATCGAGAATCAATTTTTGACTGTAGATTGAACTGATGGAGTACACTAGTGCCGTACGATTAAATCACTGCATATTATGTAATAATAAGAAAGTAAGAAGCATAAACATCAAATCAAATTTCAAATGCTTAAAATCAAAAGCTCTGCCGCCGAATCTGAGCATAAAACTTGCTGTAGTTTGACTATAATAGCTCTATAAGGTCATTTCTTCTGTTTTCCTTAAAATTATTGCAAATATGAAGATTTTTTTATATGTAAACAGAAGTGAAACATTCATCTCTGCTATAAAACCGAGGCGGATCAAAACGGAAAGTTTTCCGACAACTAAATCACTGCAGTCTCCATGAAAACCGTCGTTTGAGATATTTTTTCATGGAAATGAACATACAGAAAAAGCATTCAAAGTTTGAAACACATACTGAATCCTGAAGAGCTGAAGAATCAGTAAAGAGTAAGCACAAAAGCATGCAATCACAGTACATTAATAAATGTATAGAGTAACAAATATGGCAGTGTAGATTGCTGAAAGCCAGAAATTAAGGTATAAAAAATAAGGAGAATTAAAAGCTGAATGAAACCTGCTGCAAATAGTAAGTTGTGAGATTCATGGCACTTTTGAGTTTTCTGGCGATTGTGAGATAATCAGCTCCGGTAAGTGTGCGTTTGTATGGAAGTTAGAGAGAGAAACCTTTTTTAGAGAGAGAGAGAATGTGAAGATTAGGGTTTGAAAATATTGTAGCGTTGTGGACGTGGGTGTTATTCTGTGTGTGTAGGAGGGAACATTTTATATGTATTAGAGGTTTTTAAATTTTAATCATAGTTTTTCTTTGCATTTTAATAAGAGTTACTAAATATAAATACTACAAAAAATTAGATAAAGAATAACGATATTTCTGTTTAGCTAATGTATCATGTTAAAATTATCATTAAAAATATAAAACTTTATATCCTTGTTTATCTAGTTTTAGTAATTATGACAAAATAACAGTAAACTAGTAGTTAGAACTCGTGCGTTGCGCTGAAACCGTTATACCGAATAAAAAATAGACGTAAAAACGTTGATTCATAAAATTTATAGAAAAACGTAAAACGAAAAAGAATTTCCACGCGTTATTGCAAAGACGTTGGCAATACTTGAAATCTTATGTAAAAAGTGAAGTGCGTTGCGCCGGTACCGTTAAACCGAACAAAAATTAGATGTAAAAACATTGAACAACACACGCACGTTGCGGCGTGTTAACTCGCAAGTCAGTCGGACTTGAATTTATATATAAAATAATACTAGTAATAACAATAGTTAAATAAGTTTATAAAGTATAGGGTTTATTAAAACTAAAAGTAAACCATAAGGATTATATGGTACTTGTACGTTACTTTAAGGGAAGATTTTTACTTTTACAAATAGTTCAAGAGAAGAAAACATAAATAATAGGGTAAATTACTTTTTGAGTCCATGTGTTTTATGGGTTTTAACCACTTGAGTCCAAAAGCAAAAAGTTTAACGACCTGAGTCCCCATAAGCATTTTCTTTAACCATTTGAGTCCAAATTTCTAACATTGTTAGAATTTTTTTGTTAAGTGACCAAAATACCCTTATATTTAAAAAATAAAAAAAATAAATTCCCCTATATACATCACCACCACCAACTGCTACTCCTGCCATCTCCCTCAGTCTCTTTCTCTCTCTCTCTCTCGCTCTCTCTCTCTCTCCAAACAACCACCACCCTAACCATTCTCCGGCCGCCTCCGTCTGCTACTCCAAACAACCATCACTGAATCAAAAATCCCCAACCACCAAAAACCCTAGCCGCCTCCGTCACGATTCCATCTCAAAATTCCCAGCAAGCAACTGAAACAATCAAACGCTGTTCATGAAGATGTTGGTTGACTTGAAACGGGTTTAGAATTGAGAGGGTTTTGTGCCATATTTGTTTGGTATTATCGGAATACCAAAGTTCAGATCTGAATGATCGTCGAATATTAGATCGAATCGCCTCGAATTACTAAGGTTATGAAGGCAGTGTGTCTTCTTATGACGGAAACGAGATTCAAAACCCTATAAGACAATGAATCGATCAAATTGAGGACAAATATGTGGATCGATTCAATCGGAGTGCTCAGATTCATCATATGAATAACCGATTAGGTAAGCAGAAGCACCGATCGACAGAGATTCATTGGAACCCTAACCCTAAGTTGGAGAGAATAAAGCCGTTGAAGAAGGTTCGAGAACTTACAGATCAGCTAGAAAGAACGAGTGTCTCGAATCCTCACGGTAATTGTGTTAGTTCTGCTTTTTATTGTGCTTGTGTTCAAATTAATTGGAAAAATGTCAGGTAATTTTGAGGTTTTACAGGTTCTAGTTCGTTAGTTGATGATTTAGCCCTAATTGGAAAAAAGCCAGGTGATTTTGTGTGGAAATTAATTGGAAATGTTGTGTGTTGTTGGCGGTGATGGTGGGGCAGTGGTGGGGATGGTGGTTGTGCGGTGGAGTTTAGAGAGAGAGAAGAGACTTGTACTGACGTGCATAAAAGATTTCTACTTTGTGTGTAAATGACCAAATTACCCTCATAGTTAACAGACTTGGTGGATGGAGTTAGAAATTTGGACTCAAATGGTTAATGAAAATGCTTATGGGGACTCAGGTCATTAAACTTTTTGCTTTTGGACTCAAGTGGTTAAAATCCATAAAACACAGGGACTCAAAAAATAATTTACCCTAAATAATATGCAATAGAGACTTGTACACATAACTTTAAAACGTGTATATATAAATAAAAACATAAAAAACAATATAGTGGATGCCAAATATACATCCACTCATTAGTCTACAAATTTCACCAACTAATCAAAACACTCAAAAATTGAAAAGTAAAACCTACTCAGATGTAATAATATTTGATAAATAATAGGGAGAAAAGCTGGTACACATACATACCCAACTTAGGGGGTCTACGAAATGGAGAAAAGTTGTGTTCGCGGTTATTCAAACAACAATTTGGTGCCTATGGAAGAACCGTAACGACGTGATCTTTAATCAAATATCGGCAAAACTTACAAGGATTAGGGCGTACGGTGTGGGAGTGTCTAAACTCAAGTCACCGATCGGCAATGGGTGGCAAACCAATGCCAACCCATTTGCCGCATGCATGTTTGACGAAATGGGAGTGAAATCGGTGAGGCAACACCGATTCGGGGAAGGGAGGAAGGAGAGAGAGAGGGGGGTGTGGGGTTGGGTGGGGTGGGGTCCATTCCTATCTCAACCAATCACACTTTTTCCTTTTTTTTTTATTTAAAAAGTTTACCACTTCACCAAGTGTCTAAACCATTGCCAACACTTTTCACCAAAGTTTAAACACTTTTAACTGATTGACATGGCGCGCTCTGATTGGTCGGTTTTTGGTTTGCCACTCCAAAGTGTTTAACCACTCCCTACACCCTTAAAGAAGAGATAAAAACGATGGGGTACCTATGGTTTAGGAACCGAGCAGCAGGATACATGTGTACGTGGCATGAATGGTATCAATTTGATTTACCTTGTTTTGGTGTGTGAATGATGTAATCCGTTGACGGATGTACTGTAATCATTAACCTATGGTTAACTTTAATAAAATTATTTGTTGGCCATTTAAAAAAAATTGAGAGAAAATATTATCCAATGGTTAAGTAGCCAATGAGTTTGTGGTGGAGTGGTAAGGGAGAGACTTGGGTTTCCAAGAGACTCAAGTTCAATTCCTGCTTCTCCCCGTTAGTTTTCAGCGGCACCTGGTGATGATGGGAGACTAGGCGAATAGGCGGCGATCGCTAGTTCGATCCTTGAACTGAATGGGTTTTACCTCACCGCACTGTCGTGCCTTTGGGCGAGTGTTCACGGGCTTCTGCCCTAGGTGAGGGTTTTCCCCAGTTCGGAGACGAGTGTATCCCGATGTGGTGAATTTCACCAGTAGCTCATTTGGAGGATTCGTTAACGGTAAGCAACTTGTAATCTACGTATGCCAATTATTGTTCTAAATATATATCTAGTTGACCACTAGTCACAAATCACAAATGCGAACATTACATGTATTTTTTGCTTTTTTTCAATAGAATATGATTAGTAGGATTTGAAAGTTTAATTTTGGAAAATAAAATAGTTATTTTTATCTCTTATTAATTCTTCCCAAAATAAAAGGAAGATCAAAAGAATAGAAGAGGCAAACACCTACATGGTGGTTGTGTGCTCTAGCAACAGGCGGTTGGCGATGACATCGAGTGGCTATTGGCATAGGGTGGATACAGCACAGATTGTGAGCAGGATGATCGATGGCGAAGGCTATCTTTAAAAACTTTTGAATAAATACACTTATATAGGAAAGAACTTTGAAATGGTCTTAGATTAGTTTTCAAAAGTTGTAGTTATAAACTGGAAACCGAGTGTAAAATTTTCTTTATTTTTTGAATGTGTTACATCTTTGTACTGATTTAAACACTAGACTAATCCTGTTTCTTAGCATTTCTTTGTTTATTTTTTAGTATTTGAATGTGTTTCCATTTTTATACTTATTTAAACACAAGACTAATCCCGTTTCCCTTTTATGCATTGGCGGCTTGTTTTTGTTGTCTATAAACTCATCGGTATTTAATTTGCAAAAGGTATTTTATCATATTCCTTTTTATTGCTAGTGATGATTAGAAAGATATTAATAACATTAATATGGTTCATAGAACTGTAATTTCCCTTTCTTGGAAATAATTTTACAGATTCATTTTTTAAAAATCGTTTCAAATTTTCTGTATAAAAATGTACATTACCTTAGTTTCTAATATTGTGATCAACATTAATATCAAGTATATTAGTTGTTTTTCTTTATGGTACTCTAATATCAAGTGTATTATGCCGTCAATTTTATTCCATAGTCATTGTTATGCATATAACTTTCAATATGTGAACACTTTTAACTCTATATGTAAAGTTATTTTGTTAAAATAGAGGATATTGAGCTTGGGTTGTGTTATTCTATAGAGTTTCCTAAATCTAAAAAGAATACAAAGTTATAATGGATCGCAAAATATAACAAACTGCCGATCAATATAACACAATGTCGATCAATATAACACAATGCCGAATAAAAATAAAAAGTGTCGAGTAAAATATAACATAATGTCGATCAATATAACACAATGCCGAGGAAAAAAGACGCAACGACGAAAAAAACACAATGCCAAATAAGGAGACACAATGATATGAAACAAAACTTCTAAAAACCCAAAAACAAAAACCTAAAATCTAAGATTGAAGAGTTCGATAAGACAGTTCCAATGCCGCTATAATAAGTTCAATCGAAGTCTGTTTGATGCTATTTCTACTACTTCCTAGTTTTAGAAGACTATTTATTTAAACACAACCTATTATCATCCTATTTACATTTATATGTAGTAAAAAGCATTGATTGATAAATAGTGTTTTTATATATTTTGTTACTCCTTAATGTGAAAAGACGGTGAATAATAACTACGACTCCTTTAAAATGCATACACATTTTTAATCTATTAGTTTACTTAAGGGATATGGTTTCTAACCCTGCACCGACTACATGAGGCAAACTCAAGTCGCACGCAGGGACCATACCCAAAATAGACAAAACCTAACATTTAGTCCATTTTGCAAACGAAATGGCGCAAGCTTCTCTGCGCCAGCAGGACAATTTTGGAAAGTACATTTGGTACGAATGTCAGAGCAGATAGCCAATGGGCGCACGATAGGTTGTGTCCAGCAATGCTGCACGAGGAACAATCGTGCAGGAGACAAGAAGTACATAAGGATACCTACGTGTTACCAATCATTGTGCGTCGACCACTGCTCCACAATCTCCATTAAACAAACTGCTGATGGTAGACCAGACAACAAGGGCAACTACCCGACCACGTGGATCCACTCAATGTGCGCCAATTCTTCTTTTGCCTGTAATCACAAACGGTCGTGCTCGAGGAGGCAAAGAGGATATTCCTTGTTGTTGACGTTAGACCCAAGGCCCATTAGCTCATCTCCTTCACAACTCCCTCCGGCTATAAATAGAGAACTTCATCTCCAGGTTTAAGGATCACTCTCTTACTCTCTCACTCTCTCACTTAATACACACACTTTTATCCTCAAAATAAGTTTTTATTCTCACGCCGGATGGTGGTTACAGGGAGAACCCCTCCTATTCTCCTCCTTGTAACGAGCTTCACGGTGTTGTGGTTGTTTTGTAGGATCGTTGCAGTAATTGAACGAGGAGGAAAAAAGATTAACCTTATTTGGACGAGACACAAATCACAAGTTAACCCTCGGATTAACTTGGTGTTTCTTTATTTACCGTTCATTATGTTTGGAAATTTGATTGTTCGTTCTTTTTTACATAACAAAACTACATGTAGTTTTGAATTTTCAATAAATCTAAGGGCATGTTTGGCTAAGCTTTTTGAAACGACTTATTGACTTATTGGCTTTTTGAGAAGTCTTAAGCTCTAAAATGATGTTTGGCAATCAGGGTGTATGTGAGGGGAAAAAGTCAATAAGTCAATAAGTCACTCCATACTAACTTTTCCAAAAAGCCAATAAGTCAATAAGTTCTTTTAAAAAGCTTAGCCAAACATGCCCTAAATATTTGTTTACAAAATGTATTATGGATTAGCAAATCAACTTTTCCCATTAAAGTTTACTAGACATTTTATTCAAACTAGATTTTTTATATCGCGCGTTGCGGTGAAATCGAACAAATGATAATGTAAAACAAACGTGATTTGAAAATAAAGCATGTTGTTTAGAAAGTCAAACCATTAGAACGATTTAGTTTATCATCATACCGTTTTATGATACCAAATAAATACTTTATTTTGAGTATAACCTCGTTTTAACAAAACTTATAACGGAATGTCAAGGAAAGAAATCAAGCACAACTACGTACTTAAGTTTTTAGAAAAAAGTTATAAACGTAACTTATTAAAGAAGTATCAAATTAATCGATAAATTAATATATGTTAAAAAAGATTAAAAAACAATTATTAAAAAAAGTAAAGAAAATAGATGTTTAAGAAAAGAAAAATATATTATTAAAAGTAAATATAATAATAAACTATTATAATATATTAAATAATAAATAATAAAAAAACTATATATTATTATAAAAATAGAATTACTATTCATCATCACTCGAAATCAATATATATATAATGTTATAGTATCCGAAAACATCCGAAGTAATTGGAATCCATACAAAGATTGAGACGATGAGGGAGGGATTGATGGGTAATGCATCCAATGACGGCATGCCCGTATTAAAAAGTAGGATTTGGGACCATACCCTTCAGGGCAGGGATACATGACTCGAGAAGTTATCCAGAGATAGGAGAATGATTAACGAGTCTAGAAATTCATATAATAAAGACTTTGATGAAATAAAAAAGAAATAAAAGAAAATGAAAACTCACAAAAAAAAAAAAAACATGAGAATAAATGACAATCTTGTTGAATGTAAAGATTTAGAAGGTAGTTTATTTGAAAGAGACCATCATATTATGGTCCTCCTGAAGTTGAATTGTACATGATATGATCATTAAGTTCACCTGTATGTTAATCATATTATCGGATACACATGATAAAACAGTCTGATCCGAACCAAAAGCTTACCCGACCTGCATAACCTGGATGGACCCAAGACCAACCCCCTCTTTCCGGATCTGGTCCTCGGGCTCCAGATTTACAGTTATACAGACTCGGTCCCGGGCCAGTGTTGACCCGTTTATCACCCCTTAGAATATGGGGTGTGGAGGGGCTTGGGTTGGGGGCATTGCTCGACACGTGGCGATGGTGGGATCCACAAGCTAATACTCAAAAACTAGGGGTGTGGTGGGGCGTCGCTTAGCTGGGCCTGACCAGCCATGTGGAATTTTTTAAAAAACTACAAAGAAAATTATAAAAAAAAAAAAAAAAAAAACCAACATTGAACCAGCCAACCACAGCCCGCCATGTGAAGAAATCCCAAAGATCCATATTTTTTATTAAAAAAAAAAAAAAACTGTTTTCACCGTTTCCTTCAAGATGGTCTAAATCTTTAGCACTTGTCAAACGATCAGTTATCAGCTTCTGAATATAAACAAACTACTTATAGGTAAAATAGGTTGTTTGAAAGTTGTTTATCAAATTGTATACGTCAAAACACTTGAATAAATACTTATTACTAATCTGCTTTATGTTTTTTGTTTCAGTTCAAAGCAGTGGCGGATCTAGAAAACTTTCATAGGGGTAACGTCTTAAAAGAAAGGGGTAACGAAATCGAAAAAACGTTAAAAAAAGGTCAAATTTTTCCAAAATTTACACTACCGCCGGATCGCCAAGGGGTAGCGGAGGCTACCCCTTCTCATATGGTACATCCGCCCCTGGTTCAAAGCAAATCTAGACAATCTCTCTGGTTTTAAGTTTTGTTAGAGCTGACGCAAACCCGAACCCGAAAATCATGTCATAGACATGAACCCGAACATGACCCGAATATTCGCGGGTTGACCCGAAGACTCCCCCATTCAACCCGAATTTTTTATTTTTTTAAACTTTTTTTTTCCACAAATTAATATATTATAGTTAAGTTTTACTACAAAAAACACAAATGTATATAATACAATCTAATTTAAATTACAAAATCTTATATTAATTTCTCTTTTATAGTATCCGAACCCGTTTACACTAAACCCAAACCCGCAATTTTTTGTTAGGTTCGTGTCGTTTCCGGGTCGTGTCAGAAATTCACACCCCTACTGATTATTAATTTTTGCTTCTGTTAAAAAAGCATAATAAACTTTAATAACCAAACTTAACATCATAACTTGTATTCAATATAATAAAGATTACAAACACTCAGCAAGAATAATCAAGCTTTAAACCAAGATGTTATGTCACAACAAATTTCATCCGAACCAATCTTGACTGTTACTGATGTCTGATTGCCGCATTATTCTACATGAATGCTAATATAATTCGGATAATAATGACAAAACGACATCGTTATTTATGCTCAACAGATACTACAACAGCCATATTACACTACAAAAAACACACAGCAGTTTGAAATCATGGGAAAATGCGCTAAGGACCAACAAACGTAAACATAGTAACATACCTGATTAAGCTTAAATCAGGCAACCAACTAACCGACCGACAAAACAAATCTTTAAAGCTGTCGAAGAACCTTTTCAGCAGCATCTATTGTTTGTTGAATATCCTGATCGGTATGTGCTAAGCTGGTAAACCCAGCTTCAAATTGAGAAGGAGCAAAATAAACACCTTCTTCCAACATTCCTCTATAGAATTTCGCGAATTTAGCAGTATCGCTCTTTTTTGCATCCTCGAAATTATAAACCGGCCCATCTGTAAAAAAGAAACCAAACATTCCGCTTATATATCCTCCACTAATAGCATGCCCGGCTTTCTTTCCAACGTTTAAAATTCCATTAATAAGTTGGTTTGTAACTCTATCCAAATGTTCGTATGTTCCCGATCCCTGAAGCCGTTTAAGCGTATGGATGCCAGCTGTCATAGCAAGCGGGTTCCCACTTAACGTCCCGGCTTGGTACATGGGTCCCGCAGGCGCCACCATCTCCATAATATCCCGTCTTCCACCATAAGCACCGACCGGAAGCCCACCACCGATGATCTTTCCCAATGTGGTCAAGTCCGGAGTTATACCAAAATACTCCTGGGCCCCACCATAAGCCAGACGGAACCCCGTCATAACTTCGTCAAATATCAAAAGGGAATCGTTGTCTTTAGTGATTTCACGGAGGAAACTCAAGAACTCGGGTTTTGGTGTAATGAAACCCGCGTTCCCAACCACGGGCTCGAGTATAACGGCAGCGATTTCTCCTTTATTGGTATTGAATAATTCCTTAATCGTTTCAATGTCATTGTAGGGTGACGTTAAGGTGTCTGTAGTGGCGGCTTTTGGAACACCAGGAGAATCGGGAAGTCCAAGAGTCGCAACACCACTTCCCGCTTTGACAAGAAACGGATCTGCGTGACCATGGTAACAACCTTCGAACTTTATGATCTTTTGTCTGTTGGTGTAAGCACGAGCAAGCCGGAGCACACCCATGCACGCTTCCGTCCCAGAGTTAACAAACCTAACCATTTCTATACTGGGTACAGCCGAGATTACCATCTCAGCTAGCGTATTTTCTAGAAGACACGGTGCACCGAAGCTGGTTCCCTTTTTCATGGTTTCAGCCAAGGCTGCAAGCACCTCATCGTCTGCGTGACCAATGATTGCCGGTCCCCATGAACCGACATAATCTATGTAGTCATTTCCATCAATGTCACGCATGTGAGACCCCTTGACCGAATCAAATATAATAGGTTGACCGCCAACCGATTTGAATGCGCGTACTGGCGAATTCACACCTCCTGGCATCAACTCCTGGCAACAGAAATAAGCAAAAGGAAAGCAACTGAAATCAATATATGTATGTAGATATTTGTAGGATATCAAGAACAGAATAATACTCGTTTGAATACGAACAAACAAAAAGACACAGATTGTGGTTAAACGAAAAAAGATTTCGATTAACTTGGTGCCTAATGATAATCCTGCAATGTTCAAACAATATATTTACATGACAGTTTGGCGATTAATCAACAACCGTTAAACGGCTGTTAACAAACACCAATTGCAACCGTCTTGACCTAACCGTCATTAACTAACTTATTACATAGATTACATACGAAATAGTGTTCGGGAATAAACATAATAACATAATTTTTATAATCTTCAACAATGTTCACACACAGTAATCTCAAATAATATTCATGGCATTCTAACAAGCAAAAATGATTCATAAATCCTTTAACTAGGGTTTCAAAATTGAACTTATCTTGCAAAGCAAAATTGTTATTCGGAACAAGAATATGACTATTTCAATTTAATTATACTAAACTAGTAAACTAAATTGAAAATAATACAATCTGTACAACAGCTAATTGCAAAAATTAATTATTAAATTAAAGAACAAAATTAACATGAAACTACAATTACGATCCTAAAACAAAGCAATCAAGTATGTGTTTAACAAAAATCAGATCGTAAATATGCAAATTAATCAAAGAAACAAATAAAAGTGAATATGTTACCTTGGCGGCGTTAAAAGCGTCTTCAGAGTTTTTAAGGGTGAAATTCTTCTTCTTTTCATCAACGGAAACGGTCATTTTGACGGAGGATGCACAGCAGCGGGTAGCAGATCGGCAAACGGCAGATGCGTGAGTTGGTCTCTCGGTCAACTTTGACGGCCACGATAACCCTATGCTTGCCATTTCGCTTCTGCTTCTTTGTGAACGGAAACTGTTAAAACGTTATTTGACGTTGAAGATAAGAAAAGCTGTAGAGTAATCCGTTGAATATATTATATGCTTGTTTGAGTGGCCGGACCGGCGGCGAAACCGGTTTTCTGTGGGTAGTGGTTATGCCCTTATGTACGAATTTGGTCCACTAGTTTCGTTCTTTGCGCTTTTGACCCATGTTATATTATGCTAGACAAAAAAGAAGATATCTGATTGTAAGACCGTAAGACTATGAGGTGTGGATGGGTTTGAGTTGGGAGTATTGTTAGACACGTGATAGATGTGTGCTCCATCAGTTCACACTCAAAAAAGGGGTATGGAAAGGCGTGATCAGGCCGGCGTTGGGGTGCCATAAGTTTTTTTTTTTAAGTTGACAATTATATAAAAAACATAATTTATATTAATTTAAAAATATTTAGATAAAAGACAATCCTAAAAAATAAAAAACTACTTATTAAATCCTAAAAAATAAAAATTACTTCTTAAATCCTAAAAAATAAAAATAAAAACTACAGAGTACGATAAATATTAAAGTGGACAACCCACTTAAAATCCGTATTCTCATCGTGCTTGTACTCGATCTTCGCGATTTCGAGTCGATCGTCGTGGGTCAAGTCGCTCGCGGGGACACGGTCGAAGCAAGCTTTAAAGTGATCCAACTTCGGTTTGAGCTCACGCCATTTGTGTTGACACGCGTTTAAGTTGTGACGCGTATTGCCGACGTGTTGTTGGTGTTATTGAAACGCTCGACCCCAATACGCGGTTTGACCGCGTTGTAGAGTATGTTGTGCATCGACAATTGATGTAACAAGTGTGATTTCTTCCTCTTCGGTCCAATGCACCATGTTCGGGTTTTTTTTGTTTTTTTTTGTTTTTTTTTTTTTTTTTTGTGTGAGTGTGGATGAAGAAGAATGAGAAAATATGGTTTGGGTTGGGTATTTATACGAATAAAATGTATATTTTCTTTTAAATTGGTTTGGCATAGCCACTACCCCCAGCGGCTACTTTGAACCAGCCAACCACAGCCCGCCATGCCCCCCCCCCCCCCGCGCTCCACGCCAGGGAGAATCTCCACGCCAAGCGCAACGCCAATCCGGGGTGGTGTAGCCAGCTTTGAACCCCCTCCACCGCCCCAACCCACGCCCCACACCCCATAGTCTAAGACTGAATCTTATGTTCAAATGTACCCTAACTGAATTAGTTACCACGTTGGTGGGTGTTGACTTGAGGTAAGGAAGCGAGAGGGCTGAACTGCCCACCTGGTACTACACGAGAACACTAACACGTCTCTTGCAGTACCACAAAATTAATAAATAAGCGGGACGTTCATGTCGTTGGGTGAGGAAGAGAAGTGAAAAAGGAAAGTTGGATGAGCAAAACATTGGGCAATGGTACCGGATACCCTTTTGCTATGACACCCTCCACCTTTTTTAGTCGAGATCATAAATTTCTACATTTTAGAGACAACAGAGATCTATCATTTATAACATTATATAGTTATAAATTATAGTTTTGGGTTCTCTTCATCCAAAACATGATTTCAATTACAATACCCATTTAAAATAATTGGAAAATTTACATGTGTCTTACAAGTAGAGAGAGAAAATCAACAAATATAGGATATTCCAGTTGTGCCCTTTCACTAATTTTTCCCCCCAAAACTAATCTTAACCCTCAATCAATGGACTAGAATCATCATCACCCTTATCATTTATTTTAAACTATTTATTTCAACCTAACCATAACTAGTGCTCTAGTGGTGGCCACGGGTATTTAAGTTCCACCTATGGCGGGCCCGGATGAGTTTTCTCCTCTAGGTCTCAAATTCGAGTCTGGGTGTTAGGGGTTTCTCATTGAGGGGTTTAAATTGGGGATCTATTGTGCGAGGGGGCTCTCTAGCGCGGACCCGGTTAAAACAACGTATGCTAGACCTTCCGACATTCACGAATAATTTACACCTTTAAAAAAAAATGTATTTCAACCTAACCCCTAATTTATAACAATTTCATATTTTTGATAACTTCAAGTGTGTAACAAGTTTAAAATATTATTTAGAGTAAAGTGTATTTTGAGTCCTTGTGGTAAGAGGCCGTGACACATTTAGTCCCTATTTTGAAAAGAAAAAAAAGCGTATGGTTGAGTCCCCAGGTTTTCCAAAAGCCAACAATGTACCCCTTTGTCAAGTCAATATCAGTTCAACCGTTAATGAGAAGGGTATTTTGGTAAACCACCGCAAATATCGTTCTTTTTAATCCTAAAAAGTTAAAAAAACATAAACTGCACCCACTCTTGTTATAACTAAGAAACATCTCTCACAATAAACATAAACTGCATCAACTTTACACCAAAGGTTATTTCGATTATCAAACATTAGAACAAATTTGCTCATAGTCGATATTGGGGATCATAAGGGTTAGGCAAGCTTTCTGGAATAATGGGTTTGCCGGTGAACGGGTCAAACTTGAAAGGTTGACCAGTAAACGGGTCAAATCTCATAAGGTTAACTACAAATAATCAAATAATTTGAAAGCTTAAACGTACTGTGAAAGGTGTTTACACCAGATATAAGGTTATTCCAAATTACTTTAATGGACTTTGTATCCTTTACTAACATTATATATATTTAAAGTGATGGTATAAGCAGTGTTCTTTATATCAAGTTTCAATTTCATTCGCTCTTAAACTAACTTGGTATTGAAACAAATAAGAAAAAAATTATCTTTATATATTGGTTACTGAAAGCCCAATTAATTCAGTGATTCAACTCAACAATAACAATACACTATAAGATATTAATATCTGGTCATATCGATTACACCGCAAATAGTTGGATCAAAATTGGCAACTGATATGAACAAGTAGACAGAACTGCATCTTTCTCTTCATACCTTTTCATCTTGTTTGGGTTGAATATCTGTTCATAGTTTACTTTACCAGACCATCTCCACTTCGTTTCTCCAACAACGATTCAAGAAACGCAGAGCAAAGCTTGGTGAGAGGAGGTAGACTATGCGACGGCCCACTAAAGATAGTCTCCCATGGTCTTTCCGAAGGCGTTAAAGCCTCTGCAGATGCTTCGATTGCGTTCAACTTGAACTCTGGTAGCTTCCCATAGATAGATGCATACCCACTTTGACCTATCAAAAATATCATGCAATTAGAAAAAAAAAACTCGAATTACTAATAATTTAACCTTGTTTGTTGACCGAGTCAAACCTGTCACTTCCAAGCTGGGCACACTGTCTGTGTGTCTGACTTTCCGTTCTTGCATCTCTAAACCATGTGGGTTAAAAACCGCATACTCATGATCGCCGTTTACGTATGCAAGCAAAACCGAGCCTGGGTTTTCGTTTTCATCCATGTTATCATCTAGGGATCTACTTTGAATAAATGCAAGCCCTCCTCCCTTTGCCTGCATCATACCGCACAAAAATTAGAAACTTAATTATAGTCCAACACCGTTTGTTTATAATAATAATATGCTTACCTTTGTCACAAACCATGACGCAACCGCAACAGGTTCTCCAGCGTTGAAAAGTAAAATAGCCCCATCGGCATTGTGGGATGTTGCCACCTCAGCTTTCGATGGCTCGGGAAGAAGAACAAGAACAGCGAAATGGGAATCTTTATCGGAACTTGCAATAGCTGGCATATAATTTACACATGTAAGAGATTAAGTATCGGGTTTGCATTATCAATCAAAGAGTAAAATGCCATTTTCGTCTCTGAGGTTTGGCCATTCGTCCAAAGGTTTGTTTTCCGCATTTGGATCCAAAAGGTTTGAAATCTTGCCGTTTTCATCCGGCTCGTTAACTCCATCCATTTTTCTCTGTTAAGTCAGGGGTATTTCCGTCTTTTTTGTTAACTAAAAGGGCAATTCGATCTTTTTTCACCTTATGTAAAAGACCGCATACCCTTGAAAAAAACTGAATTACTCTTTAAGTTCACAAAAAAGACAAAAATACCCGACTTAACAAAGAAAAATGGATTGAGTTAACGAGCCGGTGAAAATGGCAAAATTTCAAACCTTTTGGATCCAGATGCGGAAAAACAAACCTTTGGACAGAAGTCGCAAAACTGGCCAACCTCAGGGACGAAAATGGCAGCTTACTCTTAATTACATTATATAAAGCATGCGTTAATCAAGAAGACCTTCTACGTGAAGCTTGTACGACCAGGATACCGCCAGCTTCGACATATCCCAAACAGAAAGCTGCAGATTTGCACCGTGTGACGCAGATGCAAGAAAACCTGAATCTCCAATAAATGAAAGATTCCCAATTGGCTGCAAAATTAAAGACGATTTTTATAAAGAGAAAACGAGAGTATCACAGAGTTAACACAAAAGCTGCAGGTCTCACCTCACGAGTAGATCCGATCACAGCTACAAGAACATTCTTCTCTGGGTCCCACAAGGTGACGACAGTTTCTGCAGCAACCGCCAATACAGAACCGTCATTTGAAAATGCAGCAGCCGTCATAGGTTTCTTCTGGTATGAACCAACAGCATGGCATGCCCATCTAGTCCTTTGAATCAACTTATCATTCGGTTGAATATCATGATTGCTAACCCAAACCTGCATGATCATAAAACAATTATAAAAATCCCACTTCACAATTTTCTAAAACACAGAAATAAATATAAAATAAAGAGTAAAATGCCATTTTAGTCCCTGAAGTTTGGCCACTTTTGCGACTTTCGTCCAAAGGTTCGTTTTTTCGCATCAGGATCCAAAAAGTTTGAAATCTTGCCATTTTCATCTGGTTAGTTAACTCCATCCATTTTACTCTATTAAGTCAGGGGCATTTCCGTCTTTTTGGTTAACTAAAAGGGCCTTTCGGGCCTTTTCAGTCTTTTTACATAAAGTGAAAGAAACCGAATTGCACATTAAGTTCACAAAAAAGACAGAAATACCCATGACTTAACCAAGAAAAATGGATGGAGTTAACGAGCCGGATGAAAATAGCTAGATTTCAAACCTTTTGGATCCAGATGCGGAAAAACAAACCTTTGAACAAAAGTCGCAAAACTGGCCAAACCTCTGTGAAGAAAATGACATAAATATAGAAAGAAAAAAAAACTTCTCATGTTACCTTGAAGTCACCACCATAAGAAGCACTGGCAGCCATGCAACGAGTAGGGTGAAAAGCAACCGCAGAAACACCAGCATCCCTGTAAAGCATTGTAAGTTTTTGTAACGTCACAGGTCACTACTAGCAAAACAATATTAAAGAGAATCAAAAAGAGATAAAAGAAACCTATGTGGCTCATATATAATGGTAGACAAGTTATAATCATTGTTTTGGGATCGGCGATCCCAAAACTTAAGTGTTACAAAGCCTCCAATTCCTTCTTCAGCCATTCGGCTTTCAACAGTACACATCACAGAGCCATCAAATGAAAGTGCAACTAGATTCAAAATCAGCTACAATAACGAAATAAGCATATTTAGATACTGATGGTGTCAATTGTATTACTTGTACAAAATAAAAATCTAAACTTAAATTTTATATTCAAATTACCGTGACATCATCGCTTGGTTGATGATTTCTTTCACATACCTGAACCTGCAAAATGGAAGTTAAAAAAATGAGTTAGCAAGACTTGCGGAGTTGCGGTTATAAAAGATACAAAAAGTTTTACAAAACAAAGTCTTTAATGATGGCTATGGTTATAAACCGAATTCTTGCACGTGTTCTAGTTCTGAAAACTACTTTTAGATACGTATTTTTATTGACACATAACAGAAGAAAATGGTAAGAAAAAACTAATGAGCGGTTATAAACAATACAAAATATACTGTGTACCTCTGATATTTCACGATCATCAAACAAGCTGTAGAATTGAATACAATAGTTCTCTGTATGAACAGCAACCAATCCCGCAGTACGGTCAAACACAAAGTCGTTACATGACCCTCTAAACATATCTGGGACAGGAGTAGGAAGCTACAAAATACATGAACAGACTTGAGCTTTTACACCAGTTAAGTCTCAAACATCAAGAAAACATGTGTCTGATTAACAGCAAACCTTAATCCCAGAAATCAACTTCAATATCTCCATTCGTGGCATTTTTAGAATATGAATCCGATTATCTGCACAGGATATCTGAAAACACATCAGTAAGAGATAGTTCAATGCAAAATAAAAAATTTAAAAAAATTTAAAAAAATTCGTCTTACTGATGAAAGAGAAGAGTCTGGTGAAGACGTAAAACTAAGAAGTGGTGTTCCTATTCTCGGTAAGAATTTCTTCTTTCCGGTATCTAGCTGCCAACCCACAAGAACTCCTTCTTTACCACCTATGATTTAACGAGTTGCGTTAACATTAGTATAAGTGTATAACCATAATCAAATATTCAAATGTATAAAATAAACATAAAGTTTATCTTTTTCCGTTACCCGAAAACAAATAAGCGCCATCTGAAGAAAAATACAAGACTTTGACCTCTGAAGAATGCCAGTGCCACGTAGTGCAAGAATCGGCATCACCTTCACCCCTAACACCGGGTTTATCATCTTCATCCTTTGAAACTTTTTCATTTTTTAAATCCTTATCGCCAAATGTCTTATCACCGAAACCTCTCCAAACTAAAATTCTCCCAGTCGCATCGCCAGCTGCCACAATCCTGTCCGTAGGATGAAATGCAATACAGCTCAGATTCTTGGTGTGTGTGAGTTTTATGTTCCGATGACTAATGTTCTTGCCGTCTTTTGTCGGTACTTCCCATACCCGAATCTTGCGTTTTTCATGAACTCCAAAGTATTTGCCGTTTGATGAAATTGTTATTTTCTCAGGTTTTTTAGTCTGTGATAGTTAAAAACACAGAGAAAATTAACTAAAGCACTAATAGTTGCAAACAGTATATATGAAAGTTATTGTGAGGGACCCACCTCTGACAATATCGCTCCACGAACCAAGCGAGACTTGGATAAATTACACTTTCGGATCTGTCCTCTTAAATTTCTTTGATTATTTTGTTCGGTTTTGGTATCTTCCACAGAGATATAAGCATAAGTATCAGGTTGTGATTCGCTATTCTCTGACTGGCGATTGAGAAAAGATGGAATTACCTGAAAATCAAAGTTAATGATGTTATGATTCTCGTTACATGACTAACAAATATAAGCTATAAAATAGTAGCTGTTAAAACGTAAAGAGAATCTTATCAACCAATATCACAGGGCAAAATGTTTATCATACACATTATGTTAGCTTCAAGATGAGCACATTATTTAAAGACAAATAAGGTTATATTATTTGACCAATTTCAAAACTAATAAGCATAAACAAATCACAGAAATTACCATTGAATAGACTGGAAGCTGAATATCTACAGTTTTAATCAGCTCGGGGACCGAGAAATCCCAATATTTGATAGTGCCATCGAGTGAAGTGGTCCAGCAGTAACATAAAAGTGCGTTTGCAGGCGTGGATGAGGGTACAACTATCACAGATGTCACTAGTGCAGTATGACCTTCCAAATCTGCTACCTGTTATAAACGAAAACAAACACCGTTAATATTGCAGCACGCTCGTTAACTGGAAACGTTAAACGCTTTTACAATACATAGCACAAAAAGTCAAAAACATGAAGGAAAAACAACTGTCAATGAGAGAACGAACCTGTAAACCAGTGTCGGTGCTGAAAACGGAAACCGTGTTGCCTGTGCAAACCAGAAGCTTCTTTGCATCATTTGAAAACGCAGGCGGTGAAGACACGAAGCTTTTTCCTCCACGTATCATCTCTATAACTGTAGAGATTAAAAAAAAAATCTGTAACAATTAGGGTTCATGATGTTTAATTGCTTATAACAGACACATATGTTGCCTGAAACTCTCATTTAATCACTGCTACAAACAAATATTGTATTTGACTAAAATAACCTAATGGCCGATTGCATTCAACTAGAAATAAATTGCGTTATTCTCTTCTGATTCAAGCAACCAATGATAATTCACAGTATTCTCTAATCAGCTGCGATTGTAAAACCCTAGTGGAAAACTACCTTGTGATTTTTTCAGAAATAATATCCAAAAATTTGGTTAAAATTGGCGAAAACTAGAAACAAATATAAATTAAAAAATGAAAGGTAACCTGCTTGATGCTGCAACGGACTGCCGGACCCAAAGTTGTTGGTAAGCGGCGGGGGTGGTATCGGAGTGGTGTGGTGTGGTGTCTCTGTTTTTTAGTAAGAGGGGAGAAGGGTTTAACGTGTCGTCTAAACCTCCGCCACTCTGCGCGTTTGATTACATGACGAACCTGGCAGTCCATGGTCCAGGCCCAATCAGCCCATAATATTGGGTTTGGTCCTTATGTTTTTGTTATTTGGATGGTTGATCTAGATTCTAGAGACTAGAGGTGCACGGGTATTTTTCAAGGTTGGAGAACTCGCTAGTCGCTAGTCGGCCGGTGAGCTGGGGACTAGCGACTACTCGGGATTACTCGGATCAGAAATTTTATATGTATATTTTTTTATTTTTATAAATATGTATATATATACTCACAATTCCATATACATTCAGTCCAACAATGCATTTTTATGGTACTTGCTAACTGTAATCGAGATTATTAAACAACAATTGTTAATGATACTTGCTAACTGTAATCGAGATTAATTAAGTATCATTTTTTTATGGCATCTATGGAATTGTTATTAAACCTAATAAAAATGAACAAACTTCAGTCCAACAATTACAATTACTGTAATCTGTCGAACAATTGGCTAACTGTAATCAGTTCAATCGAACACTAATTATTCACTATTGTCTAACAAATAACAATTACAGCATATTAATATTATAATCAGTCCAATAATTAGTTAATTACCTGTCGCCGGAGAATGTAGCAGGGCCGCCGGAGAATGAAGCCGGAGAAGGTAGATGTCACCGGAGAAGGTAGCAGGGCCGCCGGTGTCTCTGCTCGCTGATGTTGCTCAGTGTTGTAAAGAGTTTAGGGCATCAAATCCACTAGTGTCGCTCAGTTTAGGGTATAAGGAAAACAAAGATGGGCTAATTTTTTCATTATGGGCCAGTTTTATAGACATTTAAATTGGGCCGACTAGGCCGACTTGGGCCGACTAGCACCGACTAGCATCGGCTTTGACCGGCTTTGACCGACTAGCGATTTTTTTACTGATTAATGAAAAATTACTCAGTAGGAGGCCGACTAGCGACTAGTCGCCGATTAATCGCCGACTAGTCACGATTTTTGCAACACTAGTATTTTTAATAACCGGTTTTAGTTTTAGTTTTAGTTTCAGTTTCTTGTTTCAATAGTTGGAATTGGTTATTGCTATAATCGATTTGGTTCTGGTTTTGGTTCTGGTTCTGGTTTCAAGTAGGGTTCGGTTTCGGTTCTTAAGAAACCGGGTATTATAATACCTATTCGGGTTTTGTATACCCTCATTTCCGGGGTTTTTAATATTCTATTGCATTTTTCTTATCCCGTTTCTCGTCTTTTTGTTTATTATTATTATTAAATATGCATTGTGTAATGTAAAAAAAAAATACATACACTAACATAAATTTAAAAGATAGATAATATAATTATATATCAGGTATAATCGGTTCTTGTCCGGTTTCGACTATGATCGGTCTGGTTTCGGTTACAGGTATTGAGATCAAAATGTATAAGCTATCTATGCCCATAGGTAGGGTCGGTTTCTGGTATAGAATACCCAAGTATTAATAAAACCGGTCCCGGGTTTTTTTACAAAGTCAGATTTTTTTTTTTTCTTTTTTACACCTCTAGGTTGATCTTTTATAAAGTTTGGGTTCATGAATAGGTCATGAGAAAGATGTGAATATATTCTTTTTACCTTACTTGAGGAAAACTACCATGTGTTCTCGTGAACAGATAATTAACAACAACTTCATCTTACTTGAATTGACAAACTACGAGAAGTTACTCACTGATTAAACTTCTACTTTAGAACGTTTATGAAAATATCGGTTTAGGCCAACGGTAGCGTAAGCATAAGATGATTGCATAATATGTTATTATGCTTATTATTATCTACGTTTTCGGTTGGTCTACGTTTTAACGTAAAAAAAATTCAGAAATAAGTCAGGTCAAATATAATACATTTTCGTGCTTATTCTTATTACGTTTTCAGTTGGTCTAAGTCTTAACACTTGTTTTTTTTCTGGAAACCCACGGCAAGGGCCAATCTACTAGTTTTTCTTTATCAAACTCTAACATTGTTTGACCAGTCAAACACATGAAACATGCATATTTAGTTTTATTCATCCTATTATGATTGTTTATGTTTATAAACCATATAATACATAGTTAGGAACTTCCCAAAACTAAATTTGACCACCAACTTGAGTCCATAATCACCATTTTTTTCATAATCATTGCAATTAAGCACAAAGTTCACTACAACACCCCATCTTTGTTCAAATTTGACCGATTCAAACTAAAAAGCAACTACAAACATGCACTTATACTTGTAAAATGAACAAAGATTAAAAACACTTCTCACATGTTAGGACTTAGGAATCACAGAAATAACATATCATAGGATGTCACAACTAGATCCTAAATTAAAAACAACAACCAGGGGTTCTGAAGGCCACTTAAAACTATATATATATGAAGTTGAGTACTTCTAACAAGTTAGAAATAAGGATAAATTACACTTTTCGTCCTTTATGTTTGTAGCTAGTTGCAATGAATGACTTTTACCATTAATAATTACACCCACAATCCTTTTTTTTTAAAACCTGTTACATCTTTCGTCCTTTACCCCAAACCCAGTTAAAAAATTATGTTAAGTTACATCACGTGCACAGCACGTGAGGGCATTGATGTCCATTCAACCTCCTCAACTGCCCACCATTTAAAAGCCCCCATTTCTCCCTTAAATACCTAATTAGGGTTTCTTCCCCATTTGAAAGCCTCTATACCTGCAACTCTCTCTACGGCGGCTGACCCAAAATTAGGGTTTGGATCTTAAATCATCTGCTCATAAACGAAGATGGTGTTATGCGATTGTGGAAAAGAAGCTGTTATCCTCACCTCTTGGACAGATAGGAACCCAGGTCGTCGTTTTTATGCTTGTCCTGATCAAGGATCGACATGTCGATTCATAGGATGGGTAGATCAGTCCAATTGCCATTCATGTGTGAACATCATCCCAGGTCTGCTACGAAACAGAAACATGTTAGAGGAGAAGGTGAAAGAACTTAAATTTGAGACAATGAAACTGAAAAAGATTTTGTTTTTGAGTTGGGTTTGCTTCATCTTGTATTTGTCTATGTAATGCAAAGCAGTCTAGATGTAATGTGGTAGTCTTGATGTAATACAGTTTAATGCAAGTAGTTTTTGTATTAAAATGTGATATGTAAGTAGTTTTGATGTAATGCAGTACCTTTGGTATGAATATAATGAATGTAATGCAGTACTGTAACACCTCGCAAAATCACGTACAATATAATAAAGACACGTGTCATGAAGGTTAAATGTGTAAGGAATTGATCTGGAGGGACTAAAATTGTCAAACAATGTCAATATGTAAGTAAAAGGATCCAAAGTGTCAACATGCCAATCTTGTGCCTCTGATTGACCTCACACGACGTTCGTATTCTTTAATGAATAAATTGTCGGACATAGAAAGTCGTTTGTGATTAAATTAAGGATTCTACGAAGCATAGGGGTTAAAAGTGTCAACATGTTAAATGTTACCTCTGAGTGACCTTTTAACGATCCCAAAGGCATTGTAATAATTGTAAATTTTGCTTTCAAGAATGTTAGATAGTAATTTCATGGAGTTTCGATGAAAACAAGACTTTTCGGGTGATCTCATAACTAACCGGGAGCTTAACGGAGTTAATTTATGACTCAAGACCCTTAAAAGTTAACTATGGGGGTCATAAGTGCAATAAAAGAAAGTTAAATAAACTTAAAATGGACCAGGGGCTGAAATTGCAAAGTTTGGAAACTGTTTACCGGATTTACCCATCGTCGCAGGCCGCGTAGGCCGACTCCAACTCTTACGCGGGCCGCGTAAGAGTGCCAGCGACAGAAACTTTGGACAGCTGCATGTTGCAGCCTGTCCACCGCCTTTGCATGAGTTCTGAGCAATACCTGTAACACCTCGTAAAATCACGACCAATATAATCAAGACACGTGTCATGGACTTTAAACGTGTAAAGAATTATTTTAGAGGGACTAAAGTTGACAAACAAAGAAAGTATGTGTGTAAAAGGATTCAAAGTAGCAACATTGGATAATTATACCTTTCAACAACCCTACACGATGTTTATACCCTTAAACGAATGAATTATGAATCATATGAAGTCGTTTGTGGAAGAAAGTGAAAGTTTACAAATCGCAAGGGTTAAATGTGTCAACATGTTTAATTTATACCTCTGAGTGACCTTTTAGCGAACCCAAAGCCTTGTAACGATTAATTATGCTCAGTAGAATAAGTGATAAAAATTTCACAAGGTTTCGATATCGTATGAGAAAGATACGCTAACATTCGTAAGTAAGGGGTTAAAAGCGTCAACGTTTAAATGCAGGACTTTTCGGGTGATCGTATAACTAACCGGGGACTTAACAAAGTTTTTTTATGACTTGGAGTCCTTAAAAGTCAAGTTGGAGGGTTAAAAGTGCAATAAAACAAGTTAAAACAACTATTAGAAGGACCAGGGACCAAATGTGCAATTGTTGAAAGATTTTTGACCGGATTTGGGCTCCATACCGGCCGCGTAAGACCTCCCAGGACTCTTACGCGGGCCTCCTGAGAACCACCAGCGACCAAAATGCATGACAGGTGCCTGTTCAGCCTGTTTAACCGACTTATATGCATGGAAACTGATACCAGGGGCTCTGCAAATGGGATTTCATGCAATAGGGACAACTGTGATCATCTGGTAGCAACAATAGGGACATTTGGGATGATCTTGTTGCATCAAAGTCCCTATATAAGAACACTTGTTGCAACATTTTTTTTGGCATTCACTTGAAATCATTCAAACACATTTTCTGGAGTCTCCTAGAGCTCAAGACCACTCCCTAAGGGTCATTAGTCGTGCTTAGTACTTCAGTAAGCTTCCTTGACCTCTTTAATTCGTGTTTTATTAGTTTAAAGGCCTAAAGTCAAACCCGTCGTAATTAAGGTTTGACTTAGTGATTAATCACTAATGGTCCAGTCAATTCTTGAATTGAAAGTAGCTATGAGTTGGTAATTCTGTGGGTAGTAAACCCTTAAAAGGGCACCCTCTGATTCCCACTCTAACTAGGTCAATTGTCGGGTCAAACTTAATTATAAAAAGTCAACAGAAAGCTAATTTTCAAATAAACGCATAATTAGCAATGTAAAAGCCATGAAACCTGTTTTATTACTTGTATAACTTGGTAATTAATATAAGAACATGTCTAAGCATGTTCAACCCGACAATTTTCAGTTTAGACTCGGTTCGGAACCAAAAGTCGCAAAAGTAGACTTTTTGTAACACCTCGAAAATTCACGTCCTATAATGTGTTGACACGTGTCATATGTTTGAACGTGTGAAAGAATGTTATAAAAGGATTAAAGTTGACAATCATGGAAAGTATGTGAATATACGAGTTCTAAATGTCAACAATGAATAAATATATTGTACATTAACCCTACATGATGCTCATACCTTCAAACGAATAAATCATGGATCATACGAAGCTAAATATGAAAGAAAGTGAGAGATTACAAACTACAGGGGTTAAATGTGTCAACATGTTTAAGTTATACCTCTGAGTGACCTTTTGACAAACCCGAAGCTTTGTAACGGTTAATTATGCTCACTAGAATGCACGATATAAATTTCATAAAGTTTCGTTATCGTATGAGAAAGTTATGATCAAATTCGTATACAAGGGGTTAAAGCGTCAACGTTGAAAGTTAGGACTTTTCGGGTAACAATAAAGTTAACCGAGGACTTAACAAAGTGGGTATATATCTTAAAGCCCTTATAAGTCAATTTGGAGGGTTCAAAGTGCAAGAAATAAAGTCGTAGCAAAGTTTCCAAGAGCCAAGGACCAATGTGTAAAAAATCAAAATTTCAGATTTGTTCAGAAGAGGCCTCGCGCCACGCGACGGCCCGGGGGGGGGGGGGGGGCTACGCGTGCCGCGAGGGCCTGTCTGTTCCGAAAACTTTGGGTTCTTGTCTTCCATTTGCATTTTAACCGACTTACAAACGTTTTTCCTCATCTTGCACGACCCCTAGGCAACCCCTAGACACTTAGGGACATCTGGAAGTGATCCAAGGCCATGGTTAGACTTGTGTGTCAATGATCCATGAGTTCTTGAGCACTATATAAAGGACCAATGTTGCAACCAATTCTTCACACCTTCCTTCAGCATTCCTGATCATTTCTGGAGCTCCAAAGTAGGCTCAAGTGATCACTAATCGTGCAAAGGACTCTAGTAAGTATGCTTAACCTTTCTTAGTTAAGTTTTTGCTTAGTTTTAGCTTAAAAGTCAAACCGTCGTAATTAACGGTTGACTTAGCGATTAATCATTGATGGCTTAGTGATTAGTCGAATTGAAAGTAGTTATAAGTTGGTAATTATGTGGGTAATAAACCCTTAAAAGGGTTCCCCTGATTCCCACTCTAACTAGGTCAAATGTCGGGTCAAACTTGTTATTAAAAAGTCAACAGGATACTTAATTTCTAATTTATGCATAATTAGCAATGTAGAACACATACAACCTGTTTGATCATTAATATAACTTGGTAATTAGTGTAAGAACATGTCTAAACATGTTCAACCCGACAATTTTCTGTTTAGACCCGGTTCGGAACCGAAAGTTGCAAAGCTTTGACTTTTGCTTTGACTTTAGTTCTGACCCGTTTTGGTATGTTTTAAAATGCCTTAGAGCTTTAATTGGGCCAGGTTACATGCTAGTATAACCCTCTGTGATTATACACCTTGGTTCATTAGTTAACCAATTAATATACATGATTCCGTTAATTGCTCATATGTTGACCATTATGCCCTTTTCACCTTAAATCGTGATTTTTGAAAATGTAAAAGTGTAGAAACCTTAGTTACTGAATTATAAACTTGCAACCAAAATTTGACATCTGTTTGAGGTGTAGATTGAGAGTTATGCTCTTTAGCGTAATTAGAAGCTTCTTTAGCGATTAAACGACGTAATTAGCGTATAGCCTATTTAAGCCTACTTTTTGATATCAAACTTATTACCCACTGATGTAATATATTATTTTGGGATTTTTGAAGATTTTTAATTAATTTTAGGCTGAGCATAACTTATAGTCATAGGCTTAATCCGGTAATTGTCGGTTTTGCCCTTACGGGCTATAAAATGAGTTTTACATATCTAATTGACTCCAAACCTTTTGCCACTGATTACATATGATAAATAAATTATTTTAAGCCTTCTGGAATAATAAAAATATCAGCTTTAGGTATAGAACCCGGAAATGGCTTCTAATCGCCTTTTTAAGCGTTTTTAACGCATAGTATGTACTAGAACTATTTTAAACATACAAGGGTTGATACCTACTGATATTTTAGGTAAATTATAATATTTAAACAGTAAGCAAAAGTTGTTTAACTCAGACTTCAGTTTTGAGCTTTTCGGCTTATGTGAAATTACCAAAATGCCCCTACGGTGCATAGTTTGGTTATAATTGATAAATTTCACATATATACCTTACCCTACTGTTATAACTTAGTAAACTAAGTATTTTTGCTGATTATATCAGACCTGCAACTCAGGTTAATACTTAAACTCTTTTATAACCTTGTAAATGACCAAACTACCCTTACGGGGCATAGTTTGTGTTTAAATTCGTTTCGGGCATAATAAAAGACATCTTACTGATGTCACAACATATTTGAGGCATATTAACTTAGGAAACCTGTATATGGCTCTTACGTTTACCCGTTACGCTTATTACGCGTTCGGTTCGGTTTATGTAACTAGTTTGCATAAATTAGCCGAAACGGGTCAAACCTTATCGGTTTTATCTCAAAATCCAGAATGTGTATGAAATACCCATATTAAGAAAGTCTTCAAACTTGTCGGGTCTAAGTCACATTCTATCCGGTCTTCGCTTAATCGTGCGTACGAACCGTATCTTTGAAACTAGCCGGTCTAAGCTTAAGCTTAATTAAAGACCCGTTAGGATTCTAATAGGTTATTATAAACCTTCGTTCCAGATTAGGAGGACCAGTAAAAGCTACTTGCATTTGCTTATTGTGATTATTACTTTGCTCAGGTAAATACTTTTAACTTATTTTCCCTATACGGGCTTGGGGTACGGTATATAAAATACCGCTTGGTCGGGCATTAAATCTTCCATCGTATGGTGGTTAATTGAATAATTTGATCGGCCTGTTTAAATTGTTTTGTTTACTTAAAGCCTTTGGGGGGTTAATGACCATGTCCCGGATATCCTTGGCATCATTTACGAAATGGCCACGACCTAAGCACGGGGTGTAGGCGTACACCTGTCAGTTGCCAAATAAATAATGTGGTGTGTCTATTGATCTTTAACCCGGCACGACCCGGGCTACTGAACGCATAAGGAACATGTAATTCTTTTACGAGATTATATATTTAAATAATTATCCCAGGTTATAAAATGTTTATGCCACGTGCATCCAAATCAATTTTCAATCATTTTTAAAATGAGTCAGTTGATTGTATTTACCAGTGTAAACTGACGTATTTTCCCAAAAAGATTAAATGCAGGTACTAAGCTTAATAGGCTGGATTCTCTCCTTAGCATCAATAAAGAGTCTCGCAAGCTTAAGATGCCTATCGTCTGTTGAACTACTGTTTCCTAATTATTTCGATCCTTCTGTGGATAAAATTTCAACTTTTGTGATACACGATATTACAATATTTTATTCGGTTGAAATATATCTTTCAATTGCTTCCGCTGTGCATATTAAATATTGTGTTGTTTGACTATTATGTTGCCAACCACGTCACGATACTCCCCACCGGGCCCACCGGTGACACGTGGAAATCGGGGTGTGACAGGTTGGTTCCAGATTTAGGAGCCCGGTAAAAGATACTTGCACTTGCTGATTTGTACGACTGGGATAAATTTATATAATTTGCTCAGGTAAATACTTTTAACTTATTTTCCCTTATACGGGCTTGGGTACGGTATATAAAATACCGCTTGGTCGGGCATTGAATTGTTAATCATATGAAGGTTAATTTATTGAGATGACTCGTTTAATCTGTTTTGTTTGCTTAAAGCCTTTGGGGGGTTAATGACCATGTCCCGGATATCCTTGGCATCATTCATTGAAATGGCCACGACCTAAGCACGGGGTGTAGGCATACACCTGCCGGTGCGTAAATAAAAAGATATAACCGCCGTTCGAGAATAACTCGCCACGGGATTATATTATGTGGTGTGTCAATTAATCTTTAACCCGGTGTTCAGCCCGGGCTACTGAACGTATAACAAACATGTAATTCTTTTACAAGTTTATATTTAAATATTTATCCCAAGTTATAAAAGATATTTTGTGCCTTGTGCATTCAAATCAATTTTCTTAAACATTTTCAAAATGAGTCGGTTAATTGTATTTACCAGTGAAAACTGACGTATTTTCCAAAAAGGTTAAGTGCGGGTACTAATCGGAATAGGCTGGCTACTCCTAGCATCAATAAAGAGTCTTGCAAGCTTAGATGTTTATAAATATGCTGAACAGTTTTCTTTTAACTTTGATCCGCCTGTGGATCCTTTACAACCGTTTTGTAATAAATGATATTACTTTCATTCGGTTTGTAATGTTTTTATCTTTCGACTTCCGCTGTGTGTATAAACTGTGATAAATTGTCTATGATGATATCAACTACGTCACGATACTCCCCACCGGGCACACCGGTAATACGTGGAAATATCGGGGTGTGACAATACATGGGGCTTGCAAATGGTTTTTACTGCCCTAGGGACACTTGGGAACATCTGGTAACAACATAGGGACAAATGCAATGATCTTATAACATCTAATTTCCTATATAAAGAACTTGGTTTCACTTGTTCATGCACACCTTGAACCTTTCACTTCAAAACTCACTCTCTGAAGCCTCCTGGAGCTAAAGGAAGCTTTCTCTAGTTCAAACTTCGTGCTAAGGACTCTTGTAAGTGTGCTTAGCCTCTGTAATTAAGTTTTCATTAGTGTAATGACCGAAAGTCAAAGTTAGCGTAGTTAAGCTTTGACTTAGTGATTAATAACAAACGGTCCGGCCATTATTCGAATTAAAAATGGCTATGTGTTGGTAATTATGTAGGTCTTAAACCCTTAAAAGGGCACCTTCAAATTTCCACGTTATCTCAGTCAATTGTCGGGTCAAAGTTATAAGCAAAAATTCAAACGGGTCAGTTTTTACAAAATAATTCATAACTGATAATGCAGAGGTTATGGAACATTTTTAACACTTGAATAACTTGGTAAATAATATAAGAACATGTCTAGGCATGTTCAACCCGACAATTATGAATTTAGACTCGGTTCGCAACCGAAAGTCGCAAAAGTAGACTTTTGCTTTGACTTTTAGTTCGGACCCGATTTAGCTTAGTTTAGATATGCCTTAGGGTTCCTTTAGGACCATATTACATGTTAGTATAACCCTATGAGATTATACTATATGGTTCCTTTGAAATCTGAATCATTTGCATGTTTCCGTTAAATGCTTAAATGTTGACCCTTATGCCCTTTTGATATAAAAACGATATTTTTGAAAATGTGAGAGGAAAAAAACCTTTATTACTGATTTATAAGCATGTCCTAAAAATTTGACATCAGTTCATGGTCTAAAATAGAAGTTATGCGAGATATCGTAAAATGAAAGTTTTTATTAATTAAATGGCATTTTTTGTATAAATCATATTTAAACCCAAATTTTGGCACCAAATTTTCTACCCACTGATGTAATATAATATTTAGGTATTTTTGGAATTTTTTGTCAAATTTTATACTGATTATATTATAGAGTTCTAGTGTAAATTCGGTATTGACGAAATTGCCCTTTTCTTTGATAAAATGAGTTTTACATAACATTTTGATACCAAACCTTTTCCTACTGATTTCATATATTAAATAAAATATTTTAAACAGTTGAGACTGATCAAAATCTCAGATTTCCTTAAATAACCCGAAAATCGTCAAATACCGACTTTTACACTTATTAAACACATAGTATGGGTTAAAACTATATTTAACACCTAATACTTATTACCTACTAATATTATAAGCAAATTTTTATACTTTAACAGTAAGTAAAAGTTTTGAACTCAGATTTCCAAATTTGACTCTTATAGCATATTTGAAATGACCAAAATGGCCTACGGTGCATAGTTTGGCCATAAATGATAAATTTCACATATATATGATATCTTACTGATGTAACTTATTAAAATAAATATTTTTACTGATTATTTTAGACCTGAACATTAGATTGCTATTTAACCCTTTTTATAAACTTTAAAATGACCAAAATACCCTTACGGGGCTTAAATTGATTTTAAATTCGTTTTGGGCATAATGGAAGATATCCTACTGATGTCATATCATATTTAGAGCATATTAACTCATGGAACCTGTACATGACTCATTTGGTTACCCGTTATGCATATTCGCGTTCGGTACGGCTTATGTAACTAGTTTGCATACATTAACCGAAACGGGTCAAACCTTATCATTTTTACTTCAAAATCCAGAATGTGTTTAGTTTACCCATTTTATACAAGTCTTCATACTTGTCGGGTCTAAATCACGTTCTAATCCGGTCTTCGCTTAATCTTGCGTTTTGAACCGTAAACCTTTCATTAAAACTAACCGGTCTAAGTTAAGACTTGAATAAGACCCGTTAGGAATCTAATAGGTTATTAAAACCTTCATTCCAGATTTAGGAGCCCAGTAAAAGCTACTTGTGCTTGCTGATTGATATACGACTGAGAATAAAATTATATTTTAGCTCGAGTAAATACTTAACTTATTTTCCCTTGTACGGGCTTGGGATACGGTAAATTATTACCGCTTGGTCGGGTATTGAATCTTTAATCGATTATTGGTTAAATCATTGAAATAACCCGTTTTAATCTGTTTTGTTTGATGCAATGCCTTTGGGGGGTTAATGACCGTGTCCTGGATATCCTCGGCTCATTCATTGAAATGGCCACGACTTAAGCACGGGGTGTAGGCATACACCTGACAGTTGCGTATGTAAAAAATATAACCACTCGTTGAGGATAACTCACCGTGGGATTATATTAGTGGTGTGTCTATTAATCTTAAACCCGGTACTTCTAACCCGGGCTACTAAATGGACGACAAACATATAAATCTGTATACAAGATTATTTTTAAATAATTGTCCCAAGTTATAAAAGATTTTATGCCTTGTGCATCCAAACTAATTTTATAAATGTTTTCAAAAGAGTCGGTTAATTGTATTTACCAGTGTAAACTGACGTATTTTTCAAAAAGATTAAGTGCAGGTACTACGCGTAATGGGCTGGCTACTCCTAGTATCAAATAAAGAGTCTTGCAAGCTTTTGATGCTTAAAATCTGTTGAACAATATTTCTTTTTGTGTTAGATCCGCCTGTGGATCCACTTACAATCCGTTGTGTAACATTTTATTATACTTTTGAATCGGTTTGTATTAATTACTTTTAGACTTCCGCTGTGCATTAAACTGTGATTAATTGACTATGATGATATCAACTACGTCACGATACTCCCCACCGGTAATACGTGGAAATATCGGGGTGTGACAAGTACCTTTGGCTTCGGCACATGATATTGTCTTTCCTGTTGCTGTAAAACGGAATTTTTGACCCATAACCTGTTTCGACAGTCTCTATTTTGACCCATAACCTATTTGGACATAACCTGTTTGTCAAACAACACATAACCTGTTTTGACATTCTCTATTTTGACCCATAACCTCTTTGGACATAACTTGTTTGGCAAACAGCAATGTAAATGGCCTGTTTTGACCCATTCAACTGCTGTAAACATCAAACACAATATAAATGACGTTTTTTTGACCCATTCAACTGCTGTAAACATCAAACACAATGTAAATGACCTGTTTTGACCCATTCAACTGCTGTAAACATCAAACACAATATAAATGACCTTTTTTTGACCCATTCAACTGCTGTAAATGGCAAACAACACATTGGCATAGATAACAAAGTTATATTGATCCATCAAACACAAAAACTGCCCTTTACCCTTTGCTTGACTTTGAATATGAATTCCATTATCATCTACATCAAATTCAGGCAACCTACCATGACACACTGCCCTCACCCTTGTGCTATTATCCTTAACAATAACAATGTGCCTTCTTGTCTCAACTGAATGAACCTTTATGAGCTTCTTTGCCTCTTCCTTAGTTCCAAACACTTGTCCCAAATAAAAGTTCACTCTATTCTCATTTCTCCTTCTTTGTTGATGTATGTGTCTCTTCCTAGTGCTTGTTTGATTGTTATCAGACTCTGACCCACTTGGGAATGCTTCATTGTCTAAGATTTCATCTTCTACATCTTCATCTTGATGAATAACAGTGTCATTTACTTCCATGTCAACATTCATAGTGTAGTCCCTCATATCTACATCATGAACAGGCATGCAATTGTTTTCATCAACTACAAAGTCACTGTCACTATCATCCTCTTTAGTGCTTGTTTCATTTTCAGGACCCTCTTCATTTAAAACATTCCCCTCAATGTCAACTGGTGCATTATCATACAAGAACATGTCCACATGTTCTTCCTGCACAGTCAAACCTTCCTGCACAACCCCACTTTCCTGCACATGTTCTTCCTGCACAGCCCCACTTTCCCGCACATGTTCTTCCTGCACAGCCCCACTTTCATGCACATGTTCTTCCTGCCCAATGTTATCAACATCTAAATGCAACCTTCTTGTTACAGTTAGTTTTGAAGGCACTATTGCAAAAGGGCCAGGCTCATCAATTTCTTCAATTGTAATGCCCTTTTGTGGCTTCATAGGTGACTGAAAGAAGTCCTTAATAATGTCTAAACCATGTAACGTAAACACATTGATAATCTTATGAAATTCTACATACCTAGACAAGTTCAAAATGTTATTGTCACTACTTAAATCTTCAATACCATTATCTAAATCCTTTTCAGGGTTTTGGAAATAATAGTATATATATGGTCAGTAAAAGAATAACCCAGCTCATCCATCATATCTGAAATCTCGTGGACTGAAAACATATCAACGTCGATCATGTCAACAAAATTAACCTTACCACCTTCGTATACACGACCAGGACTCTTGGTTAACCTACCACCATGATGTAACCTAATGCTGAATAGATGAGGCATACCAACTGCAAATTTCGAATTTTTACTAGTTAGAAACATACACATTACAGTAGATTGTCTTCAATCATTAAAAAGATCAGAATTTAGGCTACACTTACCATACATCTGAAGAACTTCATCTCCATCCATTGACTCTCGTATAAACCACGTTGGTGGTACTGGATCTTGATTCGTCGTCATCACCGTACAAGCAAGATTTCTTGCTGAAGAAGATGATCGAGCAGAGTAGATGGATTTGGGGATGTTATGCAAAATCGAAGACCTAGGGGAGAAGATAAGGACGGAACTGATAAATGAGGGATTTGGGGGAGAATTGGGGCTTTTAAATGGTGAGTAGTTGGGAGTTTGAATGGACATAAATGCCTTCACATGCTGTGCACGTGATGTAACTTAACCTGATTTTTTAACTAGGTTTGGGGTAAAGGACGAAAGATGTAACAGGTTTTTAAAAAAAAGGACTGTGGGTGTAATTATTAAAGGTAAAGGTCATCCATTGCAACTAGCTACAAACATAAATGATGAAAAGTGTAATTTTTCCTAGAAATAAATTGGATTTAAACTACCAGTCACCAATTCTTAAAAAAAAAAAAATACAAGAACTCCACTTTCTCAATCTAGAAGTCTTGACCCCCTCTCTCTATAAACCCTTGTGCAATTGGAGACCAAATGTCAACCTAGCTAACCTTAATATGTCCAGGGGATTATGTTTGGGACAAGACCACCTTAGTCCCTCCAGTTCCAAATTATTTAGTCAAGTAACCATCCAACGTTAGTGTAGTGTAGTCTACTATAAAAAAACGACCACGTTATGACTTTTAGTCGATTTTGACGTACATTTTTATGATCTAGTTCAACGTAACCAAAAGGAAAATGATCTTCTTAATTAAAGTGATATTAACATTCGCAAATAAGTTATGCGAACTAATTTTTAAGATTTTTTAAACGGCTTAATATTACACTCTCCAGGTATTGAACCCATGAATCTACTTCTATTTAAAACCACTAGGCCATATAATCTCTTGTCAAGGTTTAAAGAGCATTTTGTCAAGGTTATATAATCTTTTAAGGGGAAGTCAGCACATAGTTATATGTTGATGGTGTGTCATAAACTTTGGGCTTACCTTTAACTAGTTGTTTATACTAAAATGTACTATTCAAATGTGAAAGAATTGTGTTCCAAGCTAAGTCGAAGACCATTCAATCAAGATGGTCCCAAAAGCTTTGAAGGGCTCCCATCTTAAGACTATCCAGTGTGGTGGGCAATGGTAAGGGGACAAGTCCCGCCATGTGTATGCCACCTAAGCAGTGGGGGCTTTGCCTTCCAAGTCCCAAATGTGCCCCCACACCCATAAGGATATTGCCGCCCAAAAAGGGCAACGCCAGTGGCGGATCTAGAAGATCTGCATAGGGGTAACGTTTCAATAAAAAGGGGTAATGAAATCAAAAAAACGTTAAATTTTTTCAAAATTTACACTACCGTCAGAGCGTCACTGAGCGTCAAGGGGCAACGCAGGTTACCCCTTCTATCACTCTAGGTCCGCCCCTGACGCCCCTCATATAACGCCACATGATGGAGGGCCCTCCCCTCTCCAAGACACATCGTTCAGCCTAAACATATATAAAGTGCAACATGATGTACAAGCTTTACAATAAAAGCATGGTTCTTAACTTGCTTTAACTTAAAAGGTATGACTATGCATATCAAAAAGCAAAGTCAAATAAGAAAAGTGTTTCTCAATGCCATAGACAAGCACATGCTTACTAATCGCTAATTTTGTTTTAAACGCTAGAATTATATAAACATCGAGATAAAAATGATTACAATGTCAATAATGGTGTTGAAACTAATTAACCCATTTGATATTTAGTCTTTTTATACCTATTAACATACCATACGAAAGAATAATTAAGAATATCGTGACAAATTTTGGTGGATATTTCCCGTTAAATCTAGGTATAGATACCTTATAACCAAAGCAAATAAAGTGTGCAGCGACATGTGCTCAAACTTAATCCTAACCAAGGTAGACTCAAGGACATTATTCTATCAGCTCAACACCACATATCACTAGTCAACGCCCCTATGTGCGGTTTACCATTTACCAAATTATTTGTACGTTCAATAGTTTGAGTTATTTGTGAGACTTATCATTAAAATAACATGTTTAGTTTGCATGAGTTATTTTATTATTCTTTAATAAATCCAAATACAAAAGATTAGTGAAAATTTATTTAAATAGGCATGTTGACTGAATATATTAGCAAATATAGGCATTGACTCTTTACATTTGTTGAAATAAGCATTGACTTTTCTAAGGGGGTGTTTGGCCTAACTTTTTTATCTAAGCTTATAGCCTTTTTAGCTTATTTTTACAAAATAAGCACTAATGGGTATTTGGTTTAGCTTTTTAAGCTTATGCTTATTAGCTTATATAAGCTAATTCTAAGAAGCTTATGAGAACATGGTTTTTTAGCTTATTTGAATAAGCTTATTTGAAGAAGATGGTTTTTTACTCATTACACACAATGATATTATACCCCTTCCTATAATACAAAATAACTTAACAAACAACTAAAGATTAATTATTAATTATCAACTTGTAGAATATAAGCTAATCCAAACACTTAAAAATAGCTTATCAAATGAAAGAAAATAAGCATAAGCTACTTTAAAATATAAGCATAAGCCAAAAAAATAAAAGCTAGGCCAAACACCCCCTTAGTGTGACCTACGAAAATAACGAATTATCAAAGTATGGGCTATGGAGGTGTAGATGGTTCTAAGTATGGGTATGAAGGTGTCGAAATATTAGAGTGCGGGCTATGGAGGTGCAAACGATTAAGAGTGTGCGTTATGAAGGTGGCAAATAATCGGAGTGTGGGCTATGGTGGGGTGTGCAATAACTAAACCGTTAACCGAAAACCGACTAAACTGAACTGAAATTAACCGAAAGTCGGTTATCGGTTATTTCTTGTACCATTGGTTAACCGAAATTAACCGAACCGAACCATTTATATTTTCATATATTTCTAGCATTTATACATGCATTTCATGTTTTCTACTTTCATTTTATGTATTTAGACCTTCATTTCATCTATTTATACATCTATTTCATGTATTTATACCTCCATTACATGTATTTATAAGCAAAAATCTTAGCCCTTGTTTGATTTGGTTATTAATCGAACCGAACCGAAAACTGACAAATTAACTTAACCGATTAACCGATAACTTCGATTACGGTTACGGTTAATGCTAATAACCAAACCAAACCATGCACACACCATCTAAGATTATTTATCCTACTATGATTGATTATTTTGAATTGGCTACTTGAAAAATACAAAAAAATTGTTGTTTTGGATTGCCTAATTGAAAATTATAAAAAATCAATTCCTATTTTGCTAATATGTTTAGTCAAACGTATATCTATTCTCATGATTTCCCATGAAATTATCATATATGTAGAAGCAATCCAAATATATTTTGTCAATAAAGTAGCAAAGTTTGCAACTTACAACAATAATTTAAACTTAACACACAAGTAATAGACTTTTCAGAAAAACCAAAAACAATAACATATAAACTCTCATTTTCCCACATATTTAATACAACTTCAGAATGAATCCAGCATCCAATATATCATAATCCATATAAACTCTGTAACAATAAACAATAAACATAAAAATGATGAACAAATAGCAAATACACTTCACTTCAACAGACACAAACCCCATGAAACAACCTTAAATCAATAAATCTTAAACACGCTTCATGAGTTCCTCAAATGTTTTCATAGCAGAAACAGGCAATCCAAGCAACACATTCACACTTTTCCTCTGCTCACCATGAGACAAGAACAATATCACTTCCTTTTCAGGTAACGCAACCGGACCCGACATAACCGGCTCCCCCCAACCGAAGTCGTTAGCGTGAAACGACAGCTTCGACCATGTTGTAATCAACAATGTGGACGATAATGACGGTCTAGCTCGGGTCACTTCAAAATAATCAATAGCAGATCTCATGTAACCGTCTGTAATCATTTTAACCGCGTCATGGACTAGTTTAACAGTAAAGGATAGCGGGTTTTCGATTTGTTCTCCCGCTGTGCATATAGCGTTGGTTAGAACAATGCCGTTGCCTGAGTATGCTTCAGGCAACGGCGGATTGAATTTAGCCCGTCCATCAACCGCGAACAGGAGTTTAGTCTTCTGTTCGGGTTTCAGTTTCAACGATTCGGTTCTGGCTTTCCAGACGAAAGCTGATAGAGCTTCAAAAGTGGTGCAACTGGACATTTGTCCCTCTATGATGGCTTGGGCTTTTAGGTTTTCGAGATCTTCTGGCGAGAAACAGAATGATTTGTAGGATAATTCTTCTTTGTAGAGATCAGCAGTGTTTGATATGTCTTCGATCTCTAAGAATTCGTCGTGAGGAAATTCGACGATTGGAGGGTTTCGGGCCTTGAGAAGTGTCCGGTCAAGGAATGGAGGTTGTTTTAGCGGTAATCCTCTCGCGATTCGACTCCATGAATTGATGAATTCCATCGCGGCGATTCCGTCGAAGAGGTTGTGGTTCATGCCTAATCCAAGCACAAATCCTCCACATTTGAATTTTGTCACCTACCAAAGTTTAAATATTTTTAGCCAAGTTACAAAGATAACGTTAAAGTGAAATTGCACTAATTTTAACATTATTTTACTAATTTCGTGAAAATAACGTTACAAGCGGCGGACGATTAATCATGCGTATGTGATGGCGTTGATAGCCGAAAGACAAGGGGTACATGCACTAATCGGCCTTTGTCCCGACTGTTGCCGAGTGTTATGTGTCTTTTGTCCAAGACTTGATGCAAAACTACTATCGAGTCGGGGGTCTCACTAGAAGCAGTCTCTCTATTTCTATGGGGTAGGGGTAAGACTGTCTACATCTTACCCTTCTCGGACCCTACCTTAGTTTTGTTATTGGTGTGATTTAGTGAGTATGATGATGATAAGCCAAATTACAAAGATCTATGTTTGATATTACAATATCTAATATCAGATTTTATATAAATTTAAGCCAAAGTTTTTAATAGTGTCACCTATAATGTTTTAACCACAAGAGTGTGTTTAGTACAAAAACAATTTTTAGTAGAAAACTGTGGGAACTTTCTAATACTAAAATGCATTTGTGTGGTAAATAAAACATGAGTTAAAAAGAGAGTGGGTAACCTGAACAACAAGAGGAGGGATCTCAAGAATGTTTTTTGCACCAGGAATGTCATAAACTAATTTGCCAAGAGTGACTGGATCAGGCTTTGTATGATCACCAATATCTTTGATATTACAGTTAGCTTCGGCCTCAACAAAAACAGCGCCTTCATCGGTGCAATCTACAATTAGCTTCCCCTCGGGGCTAAGTGTCAACCTCCCTGCAGCGGGGAAGTAATGAACAAGAACCTTAGACAAAGCGTCTTTGATCACCTCAGCGGCTGTTTCGTTCCCTTTTTCCTCTGACTTGAAGCAATAAATTGTGCGTACTATAACCGCGATGTTTTGGTCCAGGTTGGATAGGAAATAGAGACCCTTTTTGGTTTTCTCATAGGGTTGCACAAGTGTTGGCTCTTCGGTCCTTGTGACAATGAGTTTGACCCCTTGGTTGTCGTTGTTGGTTTTCGTACTTCCCATTATAGCAAACTTGATGATTTTGGAAAGCCTGTTACATGTTAAACAACATGTTAAACCATCAAAAGATGTTAACAAAAAACAATATGTTATTAAATGTATGAACAAGTGAAGATAAGTGTGAGTTTGAGCATGCAAATGATCATACTACTACCACATGTTTGTTTCATGAGTGTGTACCTGATCAAATGGTTGAGAGCTTGAGAGTTGAAAATCAGGAAATGGTATGTTCATTTGGAAGAAATCATGGATGTTATATAGAGTTGAAAGAGGAGATGGGAAGATGAACAACACAAAGTTTTGGTTAACAATAAAGTTGAAAATGACTTGTGATTGAAATTGAAGTTTTTCTTTTATTTACTAGTTTACTCTAATTAACATTGATTAGATAAAGTGGAGAAGACTTAAATTATTGCAACATTTAATTATTTGTGTATATTTGTCGAGTTTAAATATAAAATATTACAAAAAAAAAATGTTTTTAAGATAATGTATATTAAGGTGAGTATGCAAAATTGGTTATGAATTGTGATGATTGTATTAAATAGTTTTGCATGAACATTCAGAATATTTTGATTGGTTTTTATTGTGTTTTTAAGATAGTAATGTATATTAAGGTGAGTATCCAAAATTGGTTATGAATTGTGATGATTGTATTAAATAGTTTTGCATGAAATGATGAAAATTCAGAATATTTTGATTAGTTTTTATTCGTGATGATTGTATTAAATAGCTATGCATGAAAATTCAGAATCTTTTGATTGGTTTTTATTTGCTTAAACTGGGCAAAAATGTTAAATTATTTTAACTTACAAGTTAGAGTAGTTTTTTAAAGTATACAGACAAGTATAATGATAATGGCCTATGTAAAAAAAAAAAAAACTATTAAATGGCAAAAAGGGGTTTAAGATATTTTAATTGCATTATATTGAAGAGGGTGGGTAGTCTACTACAAATTTGCGGTCGAGTGTATGGTTGGTTTGGTGGGGGTTGGCGTCCTATATTTGGTTGCTTGACAAACTTTCTCACCCAATATTTCGAAAATAGAACGATGGACTCTAGTATATTTTATTTTATTATGACAAAAAGTAAACGTATTAGATTAAGGACTTATTTTATTTTGAAAGAAAACTAAAACGTATAAAATCAAAGAGTTATTTAAGTTTGGTAGTAGCACCATGTTCATATGAGGAAGGATCTAAAACCCTTTATTCACATGTTCGGCTAAAGAATGACCTTCAACTAGCTTGTTCAAAATTCCTAGATTTAATGGATTTTAATAATCCCAACTCCTAGCTATAATTGTCAGTTGGCTGACAACGGTCTCAACTTAAAAAATTTTCACTGGCGGTCTCATCTTTTCACATATTGACCTTCAGTGGACCTGACTAACAAAACCCTAACGTCGTTAGTCTCTGGTCGCCGGAAAAACGTTTTTGGACCTGACTAACAAACAGGTTTGAGACGACAACTTTGAGTTTTCCGGCTAAAAAGTTGGGTTTTCAAGCCCAAAAGAAGTTTTTCCGACAACCTTAATAATTGGGGTTTTTTACTAGACATGGTTCCTAAATGTGCGTAATAAGGTTAAAAAGAGGTTTGAGACGAAAAGATTGAGTTTTCCGGCCAGAAACGTTTTTGCGGCGACCGAAGATTAACGGCGTTAGAGTTCTGTTACTCAAGGTCCATTGAAGGCCAATATATGAAAAGATGGGACCGCCAGTTGGAATTTTTTTTAAGTTGAGACTGTTGCTGACCAACAGTCAATAGTTGAGATTATTAAAATTCATTATTCCAAATTACCATTCTTCAACTAGAAAACATAAGTTCATAACCTCACAACATGAAACGGTTCCGCTAAAAAAAATCTAGCGAAATATATTATTATTATTATTATTATTATTAGTAGTAGTAGTAGTAGTGTCGTAGTAGTCGTCGTCGTCAAATGTTCAATTCACTTATTTTTTCAAATATTTAGCAGATAGATGATAAAAATGGATGCAAGCATTAACATGATGCAATTACAAACATCAACCACCCAAACGCTTATTTAGTGAACATAGATAATGGATATACACGAATTAAGTGAATCATTAAAATGGCAATTTCGACAAAATTTTACTTAATTTAACAAAAATTTTTAAAATATAACCTTTTGATTATTATGAATGGTTACACGAAAGCATGTATAACTCAATTAAAAAAAGTCACATGAGCTTATGTAACACAAATAACACAACTTTGCATTTAAGGAAAATTACGGCAGTAGCCATTGACCAAGCCATTTTACAAAACTAGCCATTTGACCAGGCATAAAAAAGCCCGGTCACGCTCCCCCATCCCAGTGAACCGTCATTTTTATGCACCTTCAATCCAGCCACAACCAAGGGGACACATGTCCAAGCCGAGCCGCTTCATGCCCAAGCCGAGCCGCTTCGCCCCCTGCCCCACAAGCTAGCCAAGCCGCTACAAGTACAAGCCATGACCTTTCAAGGCCAAGCCGAGCCGTTTCAAAACTCTTGTTAAATTTCAGTAGTATTTTTTAAAAAAATATCAAAATACATCAAAATATGTCAAATTGGTTTTTGAAGTATAGGTGGGACAAATTTTTTCAATGTTGTATTTTTTAAGAAAATGACGCTTTTCTTAGCTTTAAAAAACCGAATCCCATACAGAAGGAGTTCTCTACTCTGTGTTCTCTCCTTTTCTATGGAACCTCTCGGTTTTATGCCAATTTTTTCATCGGGTGGGTTACCTCTCTGTTTTATGACGTTTTTCTTAGCTTTAAAATCTCAAACTCATTATATTTGTAGTGGGTTAGGATCAAAGAAAAGCTTTTGTATTTAACAACTTTTCTTTGATTTCATTTTTTGCTTTAACCTTCATAAACGCTTTGTTAGCTCTCGGTTATTTTTAACTTCAATGTAATACTTTTCTCCATATTTTTTTTTATTGTTTTCAGGCCAAATAAACATTACTCAAAATTACTTATCTTTTAATTAATTTGCAGGTATCATTATTGGAGTTTATATCGGCAAGGAGATGGAAAACATGCGACAAATATATATATTTATGTCAATTTCTCATCAGGCGTGTTATGTATTGGCTTTCATGATGTCACACCCCGAATTCCACGTGTCACCGGTGGGCCCGGTAGGGAGTATCGTGACGTGGTTGGCAACATAATAGTCAAACAACACAATATTTAATATGCACAGCGGAAGCAAAAGAAAGATACAATTCAACTTTTATAATTTGTAATATCAAGTATCACAATAGTCGAATGTTTATCCACAGACGGATCGAAATAAATAAGAAACAGTAGTTCAACAGACGATAGGCATCTTAAGTTTGCGAGACTCTTTATTGATGCTAAGGAGAGAATCCAGCCTATTACGCTTAGTACCTGCATTTAATCTTTTTGGGAAAATACGTCAGTTTACACTGGTAAATACAATCAACTGACTCATTTTAAAAATGATTAAAAATTGATTTGGATGCACGTGGCATAAACATTTTATAACTTGGGATAATTATTTAAATATATAATCTTGTAAAAGAATTACATGTTCCTTATGCGTTCAGTAGCCCGGATCGTGTCCGGGTTAAAGATCAATAGACGCACCACATTATTCTTTTGTGCACTGACGGGTGTACGCCTACACCCCGCGCTTAAGTCGTGGCCATTTCGTAAAATGATGCCAAGGATATCCGGGACATGGTCATTAACCCCCCCAAAGGCTTTAAGTAAACAAAACATATTTAAACGGGCCGATCAAATTATTCAATTAACCACCAAACGATGGAAGATTTAATGCCCGACCAAGCGGTATTTTATATACCGTAACCCAAGCCCGTATAGGGGAAAATAAGTTAAAAGTATTTACCTGAGCAAAGTAATAATCACAATAAGCAAATGCAAGTAGCTTTTACTGGTCCTCCTAATCTGGAACGAAGGTTTATAATAACCTATTAGAATCCTAACGGGTCTTTAGTTAGGCTTAAGCTTAGACCGGTTAGTTTCAAAGATACGGTTCGTACGCACGATTAAGCGAAGACCGGATAGAATGTGATTTAGACCCGAAAAGTTTGAAGACTTGCTTAATATGGGTATTTCATACACATTCTGGATTTTGAGATAAAACCGATAAGGTTTGACCCGTTTCGGCTAATTTATGTAAACTAGTTACATAAACCGAACCGAACGCGTAATAAGCGTAACGGGTATCCGTAAGAGCCATATACAGGTTTCCTAAGTTAATATGCTTCAAATATTTTGTGACATCAGTAAGATGTCTTCTATTATGCCCGAAACGAATTTAAACACAAGCTATGCCCCGTAAGGGTAGTTTGGTCATTTACATGGTTATAAAAGAGTTTAAGTATTAACCTGAGTTACAGGTCTGATGTAATCAGCAAAAATACTTAATTTGATAAGTTATAACAGTAGGGTAAAGTATATATGTGAAATTTATCAACTATAACCAAACTATGCACCGTAGGGGCATTTTGGTAATTTCACATAAGCCGTAAAGCTCAAAACTGAAGTCTGAGTTAAACAACTTTTGCTTACTGTTAAAATATTATAATTTACCCAAAATATCAGTAGGTATCAACCCTTGTATGTTTAAAATAGTTCTAGTACATACTATGCGTTAAAAACGCTTAAAAAGGCGATTAGAAGCCATTTCCGGGTTCTATACATAAAGCTGATATTTTTATTATTCCAGAAGGCTTAAAATAATTTATTTATCATATTTAATCAGTAGCAAAAGGTTTGGAGTCGATTAGATATGTAAAACTCATTTTATAGCCCGTAAGGGCAAAACCGACAATTACCGGATTAAGCCTACGACTATAAGTTATGCGCAGCCTAAAATTAATAAAAAATCTTCAAAAATCCCAAAATAATATATTACATCAGTGGGTAATAAGTTTGATATCAAAAAGTAGGCTTAACTAGGCTATATGCTAATTACGTCGTTTTAATCGCTAAAGAAGCTTTCAATTACGCTAATGAGCATAACTCTCAATCTACACCTCAAACTGATGTCAAATTTTTGGGTGCGAGTTTATAATTTAGTAACTAAGGTTTCTACTCTTTTACATTTGCAAAAATCACGTTTTAAGGTGAAAAGGGCATAATGGTCAACATATGAGTAATTAACGGAATCATGCATATTAATTGGTTAACTAATGAACCATGGTGTATAATCACAGAGGGTTATACTAGCATGTAACCTGGTCCAATTAAAGCTCTAAGGAATTTCTAAAACATGCCTAAACGGGTCAGAACTGAAAGTCAAAGCAAAAGTCAAACTATGCGACTTTCGGTTCCGAACCGGGTCTAAACAGAAAATTGTCGGGTTGAACATGTTTAGACATGTTCTTACACTAATTACCAAGTTATATTAATGATCAAACAGGTTGTATGTGTTTTACATTGCTAATTATGCATAAATTAGAAAATAAGTATCCTGTTGACTTTTTAATAACAAGTTTGACCCGACATTTGACCTAGTTAGAGTGGGAATCAGGGGGAACCCTTTTAAGGGTTTATTACCCACATAATTACCAACTTATAACTACTTTCAATTCGACTAATCACTGGACCATTAGTGATTAATCATTAAGTCAACCGTTAATTACGACGGTTTGACTTTTAAGCTAAAACTAAGCAAAAACTTAACTAAAAAAGGTTAAGCATACTTACAAGAGTCCTATGCACGATTTGTGAAGCTTAGAGAGAAGTCTTTAGCTCCATAAATGCTCCAAAGTGCAGATGGAAGGTGTGAGGAACTTGTTGCAACTTAGTGGCTTTATATAGTGATCAAGAACCCACTAGATTGTTGACATGCAAGTCTACAACTGACCACAACTCATCCACAAGTGTCCCTAAGTGTCTAGGGGTTGCCTAGGGGTCATGCAAGATGAGGAAAATCGAGTTAAAGTCGTCTACAAGGCTATGGCAGACAAGAATCCAGCCAAATCGGAGCAAGCTGATCAGATAAGGCTGTCGCGTAGCGCGACGGCAAAGGGTCTAGTGCTCGCGCTACGCGAGCATGTGTGGTTCAGCCAAACCAATTTTCCATTATTTGCAGTTTTGGCCCCCGGTCCTTCTAAAGGTCACTTTCACGTCTTGTTTTGCACAATGAACCCTCTAAATTGACTTATAAGGGCCTTAAGACATTTACCCACTTTGTTTAGTCCTCGGTTAACTTTATTGTTACCCGAAAAGTCATAAACTTCAACGTTGACGCTTTAACCCCTTGAATACGAATTTTATCATAACTTCCTCATACGATAACGAAACTTTATGAAATTTATATAGTGCATTCTAGTGAGCATAATTAAGCGTTACAAAGCTTCGGGTTTTGTCAAAAGGTCACTCAGAGGTATAACTTAAACATGTTGACACATTTAACCCCTGTAGTTTGTAATCTCTCACTTTCTTTCACATTTAGCTTCGTATGATCCATGATTTATTCGTTTGAAGGTAAGCATCATGTAGGGTTAATGTTCAATATAGTTATTCACTGTTGACATTTAGAACTCGTATATTCACATACTTTCCATGATTGTCAACTTTAATCCTTTTATAACATTCTTTCACACGTTCAAACCTATGACACGTGTCAACACATTATAGGACGTGAATTTTCGAGGTGTTACATCCTCACCCCCTTAAAAGAAATCTCGACCTCGAGATTTACTGAAATAAATAAGGGTACTTTTCTTTCATCGTGGACTCAACCTCCCACGTATATTCGGGACCTCTACGGGCATCCCATTTTACCTTTACAATAGGTACATGCTTCCTTCGAAGCTTCTTAACCTGTCGATCTTCAATCGACAATGGTTTTTCCACAAATTTCAAGCTCTCATCTATATGCACATCTGTGTGTGGTATGACTAGCGATTCATCAGCTAGGCATTTCTTCAGATTGCAGACGTGGAATACGTTATGAATACCACTGAGCTCTTCAGGTAAATTTAACTTGTAAGCCACTGATCCAACACATTCGATAATCTCGAACGGTCCTATATACCTCGGGCTTAACTTACCTTTCTTACCGAATCGCATCACCCCCTTCCAGGGTGATACTTTAAGCAACACTTTGTCACCAACTTCAAATTTCATAGGTTTACGCTTTGGATCTGCGTAACTCTTCTGCCTATCTCGGGCAGTTTTGAGACGGTCACGAATCTGGACAATCTTGTCCGTCGTTTCAAAGACTATCTCTGGTCCTGATAATTGGACATCTCCAACTTCCGCCCAACAAACGGGCGTTCTACACTTTCTACCGTATAAGGCCTCAAAAGGCGCAGCTTTAATGCTGGTATGGTAGCTATTGTTGTAGGAGAATTCGATTAATGGTAGGTGGTTATCCCAACTACCACCTAAATCAATCACGCATGCTCGGAGCATGTCTTCCAAAGTTTGAATAGTACGCTCACTCTGACCGTCTGTCTGAGGATGGTAAGCCGTACTAAAATTCAAACGCGTGCCCAAAGATTGCTGGAAACTTTTCCAAAAATGTGACGTGTATCTAGTATCTCTGTCGGAGATAATAGGCACATGTATGCCATGTAAAGCTACAATCTTATCCACGTACAATTGGGCTAACATGTCGGAGCTATAAGTCTCCTTGATGGGCAAGAAATGTGCTGACTTAGTCAGTCTATCAACTATCACCCATATTGTATCATTGCCTTTCCTTGTCTTTGGCAACTTGGTGATGAAATCCATCATCACCATCTCCCACTTCCATGTGGGAAGCTCAGGCTGTTGTAGCAAACCTGACGGTTTTTGATGTTCTGCCTTGACTTGTGCACACGTCAAGCATTTAGCTACATAGGCGGCTACAGACTTTTTCAAGCCTATCCACCAATAATTTGCCCTCAGATCCTGGTACATCTTATCAGCTCCAGGATGAACGAAATATTTGGAACTATGAGCTTCCTGGAGGATGACATCTCGAAGTCCTCCATAAATTGGAACCCATATTCGTCCATTTAATCTCAGAATTCCGTCCTTGCTAAGAGATAACTGCTCCTCAGTTACTCCTAGCTTTTCGTTAGGATAGTTAGCTTCCAACACAGCTTCTTTCTGTGCAGCCAACAACCTTTCATTCAAACTGTTCTTAATCTTAATGCTCTTGGCATTGATTCGGATGGGTTTGACCCTTTCCTTTCGACTCAAGGCATCAGCGACTACATTTGCCTTGCCGGGATGGTATCTGATTTCACAATCATAATCATTCAAAGTCTCCATCCATCGGCGCTGCCTCATGTTTAAATCCTTCTGATTAAACAGATGTTGAAGGCTCTTGTGATCCGAATAGATCACACACTTGATACCATACAAATAATGCCTCCACAATTTTAGTGCAAATACAACGGCACCCAACTCCAAGTCGTGGGTGGTGTAATTCTTTTCATGCACCTTTAACTGTCTTGAAGCATAGGCAATAACCTTGCCTTTCTGCATAAGCACACACCCCATGCCAGTGTGTGATGCATCACAGTAGACTACGAATTCTTCGGTACCTTCAGGCAATGTCAGTACAGGAGCATTGCTCAACTTTTGTTTTAGGATATCAAAGGATTCTTGCTGCTTAGGACCCCAAACAAACTTTACTTTCTTCTTAGTCAAGGAAGTTAGGGGTGCAGCAATCCTTGAAAAAATTTCGATGAAACGCCTGTAATATCTTGCCAATCCCAGGAAACTACGAATCTCTGTAGGTGTCTTTGGCTCTTGCCAGTTCATAACTGCTTCCACCTTAGCGGGATCCACTTGGATTCCGCGTTCGCTAACCACATGTCCAAGAAATTGGACTTCAGGAAGCCAGAATTCACATTTAGAGAATTTGGCATAGAGCTTCTCCTGATGTAGAAGTTTAAGAATACAGCGAAGGTGTTTCTCATGGTCAGCTTGGTTCTTCGAGTAGATAAGAATGTCGTCGATGAAAAAGATGACGAATTTATCTAAGTAAGGCTTGCAAACGCGATTCATGAGATCCATGAACGCGGCAGGTGCATTAGTGAGCCCAAAAGGCATCACTAGGAACTCGTAATGACCATAACGAGTCCTAAATGTAGTTTTGTGTACGTCTTCATATCTAACCTTCAGTTGGTGGTAGCCTGACCTCAAGTCAATCTTCTAGAAATAACTTGCCCCTTGTAATTGATCGAACAAATTTTCGATCCTGGGCAAAGGATATCTATTCTTTATTGTGACATTGTTAAGCTCACGGTAATCGATGCACAGACGCATCGATCCATCCTTCTTCTTGACAAACAAGACTGGTGCTCCCCAAGGAGACGAACTAGGTTTGATGAAACCTTTGGCTAGCAATTCATCTAGTTGCGTTCTTAATTCCTTCATCTCCGTTGGCGCCAACCTATAAGGTGCTCTAGCAACTGGAGCTGCTCCAGGGATGATATTAATCTTGAATTCCACTTGCCTATCTGGTGGCAAACCAGGTAGTTCTTCCGGAAAAACTTCAGGGTATTCAGAAATGACGGGGATGTCTTCAATCTTCGGTTTAGGCTCATCAATAATCACTTGTGCCATGTAGATGACACAACCCTTCTTTAAACACTTTGAAGCTTTGAGCATAGTCACTTGCTCAGGCAGCCCATACTGGGTATCTCCCCGAATGGTAAGTGATTCACCAGACGGAGTCTTTATCACCACTTGTTTCTTGTTGCAGACAATTTGGGCCTGGTTATGAGATAACCAGTCCATACCCAAAACTATGTCAAAACTGGCTAACTTAAATGGAAGTAGGGACAGAGGAAAAGAGTGGTTCTTAATGGATATAACACATCCATCTAACACAGTAGAGACGGTTTCTAGGGTGCCATCTGCTAACTCCACCTCATAATTCACACTTAAGGTTTTGACAGGTAATTTCAGCAATTCACAAAACTTATTATCAATGAAAGACTTATCACCGCCTGAATCAAAAAGTACTCTTGCATAGACATCATTTACAAGGAAAGTACCTGTAATCACGTTGTCGTCTAGAACCGCTTCCCTTGCATCCATTCTAAAGACCCTAGCATTGGTCTTCTTGGCCTCTTCAGGCTTCTTGGCGTATTTAGGGCAGTTGGTTTTAATGTGCCCTTTCTCATTACAGCTGTAGCAAGTTGCATCCTTCATATTTTTGCAATCCAAGGTCTTGTGTTCCTTGGACTTGCATATCCCGCAAGCAAAAGTTCTTGACTGAGTATGCGAGTTCGATTCGAGTCTGCACTTTCCAAAGTGCTGTTTCTTGCAAATCTTGCACTTGGGCTTCTCACCAGACTGATGCCCATCTTTCCTTGACTCAGACCCCCTCTTGTTGTCACCGTTTCCACGGTGCTTCTTGTTAGACCTCCGTGAATTATCATCTTCACGTTTTCTCTTCTCAGCATCTTTGTTCCTCAGCGATCTTTGTCTGACCACATCCAGAGTGAGGGACAAAGATATGTCAGCTACAGACCTGAAAGTAGCTGGCCGAGAGGCCTTCACGCTTGCCTTTATCTCGGGGGCTAAACCACCGATAAAACGAGCTATTCTTTTTGGTTCCGGGGTTACCAGATACGGAACCAACCGGGACATTGTGTTGAAGCTCGTGAGGTAAGCTTGACAGTCAAGGTTTGTCATTACCAACGATAGAAAATCAGACTCTATCTTCTCCACCTCATGCTGTGGGCAGTAATTTTCCCTGATAAGGGCAACAAATTGCTCCCATGACATGTTGTACAATGGGATTTTCCCGGTGGCTTGAATCAGTGATCTCCACCAGGCTAAAGCCTCGCCTTTAAAAGATTGCGACACATACTTGACCACATCCCTCCCAGCGCATCCGCTGATATCCACAACTGTATCCATCTCATCCAGCTACGTCATACAGTCAATGGCTCCTTTCTCCCCAGTGAAATCCCGGGGTTTGCAGGAAACAAAATATTTATAAGAGCAACCCTTGTCACGGGGTCCTTGATTTAGTATTATCTGTTGAGATGGAGCACTGTGGTGGTTTGAGGAGAGTCGATCATCATCTTTCTTCAGTTCTTCCTTCTTGGAAGGTGGCTTCGAATGCGGCGTAGAGAGGGTCCTACTTCGAGTCCCACTATACTCTTCGTACTGCCGCTCTAAGGCTTTTGTAACTGCGTCGTCTACCAACGCTTTCAATTCAGCACCCGTTAAATTAATTCGGGCGTTATCATTATTCTCCACTGGGTGACTATTTATCTCATCTGAGTCAGCCATTTTAATTGAACTGTTACATAAAACAAGGACAATAGTTTATTTGGGAGTTTATTATGGAATTGTCTTTTATGGCAATTCATTAACCATGGTAACAGAGACCATATTTGGTTAATTTATTAATCACATTTATTTAGTATTTTTATTACAATTTATCCTAATTATAAAAACAATAACAGTTTTATTAGTGGCACAAAAGGCCTAGTCACAAGGACATTTATAAATTATAAGCTATGATTTCAGAGAATCAAGGCTTTAAGGCTTGAACATAGTTCATTACCTTTTTCGGACAGGGAGTCATAGCTACCACTGTCTTTTGGCTCATGTAGAAATGAGCAAGGCCCGTAGGCATTATATTGCCAATGTATGGTCAAAATATGATCATCTTAATTGATGATCTAACCCATGATTCAGAGATCATTAAGTTGGGTTAGGAATCTTCTAAATAATCCTTTTACAAAGATGACGTGTGTGATTTTAACAAATCACGTCTGCCAGGAGCGTTAACATGTTTACAGATGTTAACAGGGATTCGAATCTTTTAAACAGGTCTTACCATCATGGCCAGGTCTTCACAATGACACTCAGGCTAGGTTTCACTCTTAAGATTCTTATTCAATATTTATATAGGCAGATTATTATTAAAAGGAATGATTTTGATTTATTTATTCCATATAATATATTTATGCATATAATAGCAAAAATGAAATTTATAAATTAAACATTCCATTAATCATTAATAGATTACACGTCGCCCTAAACGGGACTTTTTAATAAACAGACTTACCCACGCAGGGGTTTAAACAAGGACTTACCCACGCAGGGGCTTAACAACAAACATCATAATAGTCCACACAAGGACTTACACAAATAACATAATAGTCCACGCAGGGACTTAAACAATAACATACCCTCATAGGGGTTAACAGAAAGATAGACCCACGCAGGGGTTAAAACAAATAAACATACATACCCACACAGGGGTTATTACAGCAAGACAGACCCACGCAGGAGCTCAACTGATACAAGGAAATTACAACAACAGTGGAAGGATTCAATGGTCCTTCTTGCTCTTCCCTTTTATTAGGCTTGTCAATCCTTGGAAGAACGTTTGTCGCTCCCTGCGATCTCGGTGAAAGTCTCGCTCGACCTGGTCCAGTCTCTAAAGAATTTCCTCCCGTATGTAGTTGGCCGGGTTAAACCGGCCCCTGAAGACAGGTGTAGGGTCTCCAAAAGAATGGTGCGATAAAGATCGCTGTAGAGGTATGTAGGAAGGTTGTGGGTTATTGGGCTCATTTTCCGAATGTGGCCCATATGAGTTATGAACGGGAGGTGTCGAACTGTGCGAAGCCGACCGTCTAGCCGGCTCGAAAAGGTTCCTCCGGTTCTGTCGAGGATCGTCACTCTCGGTGGTAGAAGGAGCTCGCATATGCGAAGGCTCGGCTTCATTATCATTGGGGGCGGTGATTGGCCCCTTGCCTCTTCCTCTTCGTCGAAAGAATCTTGGCGGCATTTTTAATCCTGTCAATACAACATAAGATAACGACAAGAATATATAAAATAAAGGACAAAACAAAAACAAAACAAAGTAGAATTTGTCCTATGTTATTTGTCTAGACCCGAAAGTTTTTGAAATGTGCAATTGTGTAACTGAGATTAAACACAAAAGGCTAGAGTTTAATTCACTCAGCGTTGGCTCTGATACCAACCTGTCACACCCCGAATTCCACGTGTCACCGGTGGGCCCGGTGGGGAGTATCGTGACGTGGTTGGCAACATAATAGTCAAACAACACAATATTTAATATGCACAGCGGAAGCAAAAGAAAGATACAATTCAACTTTTATAATTTGTAATATCAAGTATCACAATAGTCGAATGTTTATCCACAGACGGATCGAAATAAATAAGAAACAGTAGTTCAACAGACGATAGGCATCTTAAGTTTGCGAGACTCTTTATTGATGCTAAGGAGAGAATCCAGCCTATTACGCATAGTACCTGCATTTAATCTTTTTGGGAAAATACGTCAGTTTACACTGGTAAATACAATCAACTGACTCATTTTAAAAATGATTAAAAATTGATTTGGATGCACGTGGCATAAACATTTTATAACTTGGGATAATTATTTAAATATATAATCTTGTAAAAGAATTACATGTTCCTTATGCGTTCAGTAGCCCGGATCGTGTCCGGGTTAAAGATCAATAGACGCACCACATTATTCTTTTGTGCACTGACGGGTGTACGCCTACACCCTGCGCTTAAGTCGTGGCCATTTCGTAAAATGATGCCAAGGATATCCGGGACATGGTCATTAACCCCCCAAAGGCTTTAAGTGAACAAAACATATTTAAACGGGCCGATCAAATTATTCAATTAACCACCAAACGATGGAAGATTTAATGCCCGACCAAGCGGTATTTTATATACCGTAACCCAAGCCCGTATAGGGGAAAATAAGTTAAAAGTATTTACCTGAGCAAAGTAATAATCACAATAAGCAAATGCAAGTAGCTTTTACTGGTCCTCCTAATCTGGAACAAAGGTTTATAATAACCTATTAGAATCCTAACGGGTCTTTAGTTAAGCTTAAGCTTAGACCGGTTAGTTTCAAAGATACGGTTCGTACGCACGATTAAGCGAAGACCGGATAGAATGTGATTTAGACCCGAAAAGTTTGAAGACTTGCTTAATATGGGTATTTCATACACATTCTGGATTTTGAGATAAAACCGATAAGGTTTGACCCGTTTCGGCTAATTTATGTAAACTAGTTACATAAACCGAACCGAACGCGTAATAAGCGTAACGGGTATCCGTAAGAGCCATATACAGGTTTCCTAAGTTAATATGCTTCAAATATGTTGTGACATCAGTAAGATGTCTTCTATTATGCCCGAAACGAATTTAAACACAAACTATGCCCCGTAAGGGTAGTTTGGTCATTTACATGGTTATAAAAGAGTTTAAGTATTAACCTGAGTTACAGGTCTGATGTAATCAGCAAAAATACTTAATTTGATAAGTTATAACAGTAGGGTAAAGTATATATGTGAAATTTATCAACTATAACCAAACTATGCACCGTAGGGGCATTTTGGTAATTTCACATAAGCCGTAAAGCTCAAAACTGAAGTCTGAGTTAAACAACTTTTGCTTACTGTTAAAATATTATAATTTACCCAAAATATCAGTAGGTATCAACCCTTGTATGTTTAAAATAGTTCTAGTACATACTATGCGTTAAAAACGCTTAAAAAGGCGATTAGAAGCCATTTCCGGGTTCTATACATAAAGCTGATATTTTTATTATTCCAGAAGGCTTAAAATAATTTATTTATCATATTTAATCAGTAGAAAAATGTTTGGAGTCGATTAGATATGTAAAACTCATTTTATAGCCCGTAAGGGCAAAACCGACAATTACCGGATTAAGCCTACGACTATAAGTTATGCTCAGCCTAAAATTAATTAAAAATCTTCAAAAATCCCAGAATAATATATTACATTAGTGGGTAATAAGTTTGATATCAAAAAGTAGGCTTAACTAGGCTATATGCTAATTACGCCGTTTTAATCGCTAAAGAAGCTTTCAATTACGCTAATGAGCATAACTCTCAATCTACACCTCAAACTGATGTCAAATTTTTGGGTGCAAGTTTATAATTCAGTAACTAAGGTTTCTACTCTTTTACATTTGCAAAAATCACGTTTTAAGGTGAAAAGGGCATGATGGTCAACATATGAGTAATTAACGGAATCATGCATATTAATTGGTTAACTAATGAACCATGGTGTATAATCACAGAGGGTTATACTAGCATGTAACCTGGTCCAATTAAAGCTCTAAGGCATTTCTAAAACATGCCTAAACGAGTCAGAACTGAAAGTCAAAGCAAAAGTCAAACTATGCGACTTTCGGTTCCGAAACGGGTCTAAACAGAAAATTGTCGGGTTGAACATGTTTAGACATGTTCTTACACTAATTACCAAGTTATATTAATGATCAAACAGGTTGTATGTGTTCTACATTGCTAATTATGCATAAATTAGAAAATAAGTATCCTGTTGACTTTTTAATAACAAGTTTGACCCGACATTTGACCTAGTTAGAGTGGGAATCAGGGGGAACCCTTTTAAGGGTTTATTACCCACATAATTACCAACTTATAACTACTTTCAATTCGACTAATCACTGGACCATTAGTGATTAATCGTTAAGTCAACCGTTAATTACGACGGTTTGACTTTTAAGCTAAAACTAAGCAAAAACTTAACTAAGAAAGGTTAAGCATACTTACAAGAGTCCTATGCACGATTTGTGAAGCTTAGAGAGAAGTCTTTAGCTCCAGAAATGCTCCAAAGTGCAGATGGAAGGTGTGAGGAACTTGTTGCAACTTAGTGGCTTTATATAGTGATCAAGAACCCACTAGATTGTTGACATGCAAGTCTACAAATGACCACAACTCATCCACAAGTGTCCCTAACTGTCTAGGGGTTGCCTAGGGGTCATGCAAGATGAGGAAAATCGAGTTAAAGTCGTCTACAAGGCTATGGCAGACAAGAATCCAGCCAAATCGGAGCAGGCTGATCAGATAAGGCCGTCGCGTAGCGCGACGGCAAAGGGTCTAGTGCTCGCGCTACGCGAGCATGTGTGGTTCAGCCAAACCAATTTTCCACTATTTGCAGTTTTGGCCCCCGGTCCTTCTAAAGGTCACTTTCACGTCTTGTTTTGCACAATGAACCCTCTAAATTGACTTATAAGGGCCTTAAGACATTTACCCACTTTGTTTAGTCATCGGTTAACTTTATTGTTACCCGAAAAGTCATAAACTTCAACGTTGACGCTTTAACCCCTTGAATACGAATTTTATCATAACTTCCTCATACGATAACGAAACTTTATGAAATTTATATAGTGCATTCTAGTGAGCATAATTAACCGTTACAAAGCTTCGAGTTTTGTCAAAAGGTCACTCAGAGGTATAACTTAAAAATGTTGACACATTTAACCCCTGTAGTTTGTAATCTCTCACTTTCTTTCATATTTAGCTTCGTATGATCCATGATTTATTCGTTTGAAGGTATGAGCATCATGTAGGGTTAATGTTCAATATAATTATTCACTGTTGACATTTAGAACTCGTATATTCACATACTTTCCATGATTGTCAACTTTAATCCTTTTATAACATTCTTTCACACGTTCAAACCTATGACACGTGTCAACACATTATAGGACGTGAATTTTCGAGGTGTTACACATGACGTTTTTCTTAGCTTTAAAATCTGGAGCTCACTTTCATTTAATGTTGCTGTAATTTGTAAAATTAAATTGTAATTTTCCCGTTAATATATGATAAATTTTATATTTTATGTACATTGCAATAGACACTAAATAAGACAAGACTTTGTTTATTAAGATACAATAGCAAACAAACGGACAAGCATTTATATAAACGTACGGTTTACTCTGAGCCAAATTAAAGAAAAAAACATCATTATCATTCATTATATCGATCGGATCTGTAAACGAAGACATCCGGTAGGATATCCGAGTAATATTTTGTATATCACACATCTTGCGAATATAACTTAAAAAAGTGATGTAGGAAAAATTGGTTTCAACTTCTAAACCACGTCTAGTAATACAATCGTGACCGGCAACATACTCGATGTTCCCGTTAACAACCTCCCAGTTTCCCCCGGTGTATATCACAAACTTAACACCCATGAGTTATACTAAACGTGACCAAAGTATGTATTCAAACAAAGAAAACGAGAAGACAAAAAACACATGTGTGCAAAATCCAGATGTTATATATATAGTTACGTAATTATACGTAAAAAACACATGTAAAGGCTTGGGCATGTGTTGAAAGGTCATAAAATTCAAATGAAACGGCTTGGGGTAGGTGGCAATGCTGAAGCGGCTTAGATGCAGGGTGTAGCGGCACGGGATGGGGCGAAGCGGCTCGGCTTGGCCATGAAGCGGCTTGGGGTAGGTGGCAATGCTGAAGCGGCTTAGATCCAGGGTGTAGCGGCTCGGGATGGGGCGAAGCGGCACGGCTTGGCCATGAAGCGGCTCGGCTTGGCAGTACCACAAAGCGGCATAAATCAGAGATTGGGCGAAGCGGCTCGGCTTGGGCATGAAGCGGCTCGGCTGACATGTGTAGCGGCATAAAGCCGGTTCAGGTAAGAGGACACGTGTCCGCTTGGTTGTGGCTGGATTGAAGGTGCATAAAAATGACGGTTCACTGGGATGGGGGAGCGTGACCGGGCTTTTTTATGCCTGGTCAAATGGCTAGTTTTGTAAAATGGCTTGGTCAATGGCTACTGCCGTAATTTTCCCTTAAAAAAATGGTGCAACCAAGCAATCAATCAAATCAAATGATGTCACGTCGACTCAATCCAAATAAAATTTAGGGTTATAAAAACAAAAATGGTCAAATGATGTCACATCAACTCAATATATATAAATATAGGGTTAAAAAACAAAAATGGAATTACTATCTTGTTTAACAATCTTAATGGCGTTTTTTGCTTCAAATATGACCATTTGACCCGTATTCAATCGTGTATTGGTCAATAGACTTTATACAAATTCTTTTATCAAAACCGTTGTTTTAATGATTACTCAATTATAATTCACACAAACTAGTACAAAAAGCTAAAATTCAACCATGAACAAAGTGCAGCACAAATGCATAGCAGAACAGTAACACCAAAACCTAAAATGTTGACATCTTTCACCTTGTGCCATGTTGTCTTAATTACTCTCCCTATATTGCCACACATGAATCACTGCAGCCACCATTTCAATCCTTATCACCTCCACCTTCTGTTTCCGCTTTCTGTTCTTCTTCGCTATACATGTTTACGACACCAGTGATTAGGACCTCCATTTCAACTTTCTGTACAACATATCCTCACCACAATGTGTACCTAAAGTAATAAAATTGGAAACATTACTTAATTCTTGAAGCAGTTTTTTATAACTTCTTTCTTTGTGCAACTGATTATCTTTAGAATCTCTCTTTCACAGCACGCTGTCACTCTACAGCTGCTTCGTGGTGGCTCACAGTTTTCGTTACTGCGTCGTTGAAACAGTCTTCTCTGTTGTTGAATAAAGTCCCAAGATCATCTCTTAAACAATATAGATCTGGCAAATGTTTTCAAGACTGCAAGCTCTACCAAGATATTGCGATACTGATTTTGTTACTTAAGAGTTGAGATTCATTACTTATTCAGAGTTTTTTTTTTGTATGAAGAATAAAGGAAATATTAATTACAATAACTTCGTCTTCATAATCCAATACAACTTCCCTATTGATTCCTTCAACCATACACACATGCTTAACAGGGTCTATCTCGACTCTGTTACAGTTTATATACTTTTGTAATAATTGTAAACTGTCGATAGTTGAGGGACTAAAATGTCAAATGTGGAAGTTGTAAACGGCTGGGTTGGGTTGTTATATTCCGTTAGTCGTTGTAAAGTGGGTATCGATTAGTGAATGAACGTTTCCCTTTTCTCTTTAGATTCTCTTCATTCTCTGGTCGTAACATTGGTATCAGAGCGGTTCGACTCTCGGACAAGCTCAATTCCGATCAAACTCCGTTCAAGTTCATTCGATTCGCTTCATTTTTCAAGTCTGGGGATTCACAGCTGATTACAGCAGTGATTCGCGTCGTTTCAATTCAGTTGAGGTTTATTACTATTGCTGGTAATAGATCGTGTCTTCGTGTTCGTAAAAATCGTTAGTAATTCAAGCAATTATGATGACGAGGCAGCAAGATCTGGAAAAATTGGAGCAATTGGTTAAAGAAAATGCTAAGGCGATTCAAGTTCAAATTCAATTTCAACAAGGTGTGAATGAAGATACTGCTTCGTCAATTGAAGGATTACAAACTCAAATGACAGAGGCATGTTTGCAGCTAAGAGAAATCAAGAATATGTTTGAAAGAAATCACAGAAATCTTGAAGGTCAAGAACAGAGGCCGTTCAGATTGGGGAAATTGGATTTTCCAAAGTTTAATGGTTCAGATATTGAAGGTTGGCTGTACAAATGTAACCACTTCTTTACAGTTGATAAGACTGCCAACAACTTAAAGGTGTACTATGCTGTGGTAAATTTGGATGGTGCAGCACTTCAATGGCATCAAGGATTTATGTCTAGTCAAGATAAAACGATCGATGAATTGGATTGGGATAATTATTCTAGATCTTTACTTGCGAGATTTTCAACAAGGATACATGAAGACCCAATGGAGGAACTCAAGAATCTACAACAAACAGGTTCTTTAGACGATTACTGCACTGCTTCTGATGCTTTACTTAATAAAGTCAAGTTGTGTGAGGAATATGCAGCAGGATTATTTGTGGGAGGATTAAAACCTGAAATCAAATGTTTGGTTAAAATTTTTAGACCAAAAAATGTAAGAGATGCAGTAGCTATGGCAAAGCAACAAGAAGTTGTGTATTCTACTTTGTTTGGCAGCAAGAAATCAAACAGTTCTATAAGTACTTTTTCTAAACAGGTTAGTGCTAACTTCAATACTAAGCCTACTGGTATTGCTAGTTCTAGCACTTCAGTGGGAAATTCTGCTTCATTGTCACTATTACCAATACCCCCAGCCTCACAAGTGATTAAGACCAAGAAAAGAATTCCTACTAAAGAAGCAGAGCAGAAGTTGGCGAAGGGAGAGTGTTTTTGGTGTACTGAAAAGTACACTCCTACCCATAATTGTAAATTTAAACACTTATATGTGATTGAAGTGGGGTCGGAAGAGATAGATGATTGTGAGCATATTGTTACAACGACAGAAGTGCAAGATAATAATGATGGTCCTCAAATCTCTATTCATGCTTTGATGGGAGTTCCCTCTTTTTCAACAATGAAGGTTATTGGGACTATTGGTACGAGACATTTGCAAATACTCATTGATTCAGGGTCTACTCACAATTTTTTAGATTTAACGTTGGCTGCTAAACTACAATGTCATTCTAAGACAGTTCCTGCATTATCAGTGGTAGTGGCTGATGGTAATAGACTGCCATGCTCTCAACTTTGCCAAGATTTTCAATGGAACATGCAAGGTTCTTGGTTTAAGGCAGATATGTTACTAATTCCATTGGGCAATTTTGATATGGTTTTGGGAGTTCATTGGTTACAAACTCTTGATGATATAACGTGGAATTTTAAGAATCTTACAATGCAATTTAAAGTGGGAAATCAACTGTTTGTACTTAAGGGCATTGCAAATAATAAAGTTACCTTATCTTCTATAGAGAAAATACAACATCTTATTAGTCAAAGTCATTCAAATCAATGTCAACTCTTTAGCATGCAATCTCATAATTCAGGAGAGTTTCAGCACCAATCTAAGGTTGTGGGCAATAAAAGTGATAATCAGTTGGAAGGGTTACTTGTATAGTTTCAAGATGTTTTTCAACCTCATGTTTCTTTACCTCCCAAACGCCAATGTGACCATAAGATTGCTTTGTTGGATGAGAACTTAACTATTAATCAGAGGGCATATCGTTACCCTAAAGGGCAGAAGGATGTTATTGAGAAGATGGTTCAGGAGATGCTAGATCAAGGTATAATTCGAGAAAGTGTCAGTCAGTTTGCTTCTCCAGTAGTATTGGTAAAAAAGAAAGATGGGTCATGGAGGATGTGTGTGGATTATAGGAAATTAAATAACAACACCATTAAAAACAGGTTTCCTATTCCTCTTATTGAAGAATTATTGGAGGAGTTAAGTGGGGCTGTGGTATTTTCTAAGCTGGATTTAATGTCGGGCTACCATCAAATAAGGATGCATGAGCAGGATATCCATAAGACGACATTTAGAACCCATCAGGGGTTGTTTGAGTTCATTGTTCTTCCTTTTGGCCTTACCAATGCACTAGCCACATTTCAAGGTCTCATGAATTCAGTGTTCATGCCATTATTACGGAAAAAAGGTATTGATATTTTTTGATGATATTTTAGTATACAGTCCCAGCTTAGATCAACACTTATTAGACCTTAAAGAAGTGCTACAATTGCTAAGGCATAATAAATTGGTGGCAAAGAGATCTAAATGTAATTTCGCTGGTTCTAAGGTTGAATACTTAGGTCATATAATTTCTAAGGATGGGGTAGCTACTGATGGGACTAAGATTGAGACAATTAAAGCATGGCCTGTTCCTATCAATGTCAAACAATTAAGGGGGTTTTTAGGGCTTGCAGGTTATTATAGAAGATTCATTTCTTCTTTTGGCAGTATTGCTAAACCTCTGACATACTTATTAAAGAAAGATTCATTTAAGTGGTCAGAACAGACACAAATATCTTTTGAAACTCTGAAACAAGCCTTGGTGCAAGCACCAGTTCTTGCACTTCCTGATTGGTCTAAACCGTTTGTGATTGAAACTGATGCTTCATCAACATGATTAGGGGTTGTTTTAATGCAGGATAAACATCCTATTGCATTTGTTAGTAAGGCCTTATCTAGTAAACAATGCACTCTTTCTATCTACGAAAAAGAGTTGTTGGCAATTCTTATGGTTGTCAAGCATTGGCATCAATATTTGGTGCTTAAACATTTTGAAATCAGAACTGATCATAAAACCTTGAAACATCTATTGGAACAAAAAGTTACTACCCCACTGCAACATACTTGGCTTACTAAACTGACGGGCTATGATTATCATATAGTTTATAAGAAGGGAATTTCTAATGCTGCTGCTGATGCTCTTTCTAGAGTTTCTAGTTTCAGTTTGTCTCTTATGGCTATCTCTTCCTATAAGCCTATGTTACTAGAAAGAATTAAATCCAGTTTAGTGCAAGATGTGTTAGCTCAGGAGATTATTAAGAAGTTACAGGAAGGGGTGGTGGTAAAAAATATGACTTGGGTAGATGGGTTGCTGAAGAAAAAATCAAGATTGTGGATTGGTAATGATGTTTCATTAAAGTGAGATATTATAGAACTTTGCCATTCATCTGCTCAAGGTGGACACTCAGGGGTTCATCCAACATTACAGCGATTTAGGGACATGTTCTATTGGAGGAAGGCTAATAAAGACATTAAACAGTTCATCAAGTCCTGTACAGTTTGCTTAATAGCCAAATATGAAACAGTAGCTAGTCCTGGGTTATTGCAGCCTCTTCCTGTTCCGCAATCCATTTTCACCGATATTTCCATGGATTTTATTGGTGGACTTCCTAAATCTGGCCAATTTGATACAATATTGGTATTGGTGGATAGATTTACTAAGTTTGGTCATTTTTTACCCCTTAAACATCCATATTCAGCTTCTTCTATGGCTCAGCTGGTATTAGATAATGTATTCAAGATTCATGGATGTCCGTCTACAATAGTTTCTGACCGTGATGCTGTATTTCTAAGTCATTTTTGGCAAGAATTTCTACGGTTACAGGGCACTACTTCAGCTTTATCTACAGCTTATCATCCTTAGACGGATGGCCAAACTGAAATACTTAACCGTTGCTTGGAAACGTACTTAAGATGTATGACGATGTCTGAACCAAAGTCTTGGGCTAGCTGGTTACCTATGGCTCAATGGTGGTATAATTCCACTTGGCACTCTGCCATTCGTATGTCCCCTTTTAAGGCCTTGTTTGGAATTGACCCACCTATTCATGTTCCTCATATACCTAAGGACACTAATATTGCAGCTATTGAAGACTTATTTGCAGCTAGAGAACAAATGTTGACTACTCTTAAGCAATCATTAGAGAGGGCTCGAAATAGAATGAAGCAGTTTGCGGATAGACACAGAACTGAGAGAGAATTTAATGTGGGTACGTGGGTGTATCTTAAGCTACAACCTTATGTTCAGTCTACCATTCGAGATCTTCGTTATTCCAAATTATCCCCAAAATATTATGGACCCTATCCGATTTTAGAAAAAAATTGGGGCTGCAGCGTATAAGCTTAATTTACCTGTGGGATCTCAGATTCATCAAACATTTCACGTTTCGTTGCTGAAATTAGCTCCTGGTCCTCCTGAGGTTATTCATCATTTTCCAGCTATGCCTTAATCCGTGTTGCAGCCGCTACGAATTTTGGATCGGAAATTAGTGAAAAAGCATAATCGAGCAGGAATTAAATGGTTGATTCAATGGCGGGATTTACCTCTTCATGATGCTTCATGGGTGGATGCTGATGATTTTGTTCTGCGATTTCCAGAATTTCCAGTTGATTCTTGAGGACAAGAATTATTTCAAGGAGGATGATTTGTTACAGTTTATATACCTTTGTAATAATTGTAAACTGTCGATAGTTGAGGGACTAAACTGTCAAATGTGGAAGTTGTAAACGGCTGGGTTGGATTGTTATATTCAGTTAGTCATTGTAAAGTGGGTATCGATTAGTGAATGAACGTTTCCCTTTTCTCTCTAGATTCTCTTCATTCTCTGGTCGTAACAGACTCCATGGTCCCTGGATACAAACCTTGGTCCAAGAGGCTTTTAATCATGTAGTAGTGGGTTCGAGTCCCACAGATGGTGCCAATACTGAAGTAAAAACTCGTCACTCAGGGCTTGTATGGTTCACAAGTATGGATATCTGAACACTTTTGGTAAGTTGCAAAACAAAACATTGTTAGCCTTGTCGCAATGACTATGAGAAAGGTTTTATCTCTCACCAACCTCCTGCGTGAGTGTAAGGACCTGCAAAAATGCCCCAAATCAACCCGTAAGTGAAAACCCGGACCCCTGAAACCATAATATTCGTAAAAAAACTAAGAAAACAAGGAAATTTGGTTTCAGACGGGCCGCGTAAAACGTAAGCTTAGGCTTACCCGGGCCGCGTCAAATCCAGGATAACCGGATAAACATTCCAGGCCATGTGGCAACCCTACTCGTGACACACTAGCCCTACACGTAGACTAGGAGTCCTCGCGGGCCGCGTAAAACTCATGTTAAGGTTTACGCGGGTCGCGTAAAACTTAAAATGCTGCTATAAGTAGCCTGTGCATGGGACTTGCTTCTGTGTTCGAAATTTTAGTTTCAAAAGTCCATATTCTGCTTAAAAACGAGTATTAAGGGGTCACGACGCTGCTACGATACAGGGTATTAACTAGATCACTGCTACGATACAATGTCCGATCGATTGAAACCAATCCAATGGATGTTTAAGTGCTGCCCGTATTTGGGCTATACTTTGTCATTCGTCGTGAAGGTTTTGATTTCGTGAGTCTATCGTAAAGAGTTGTATTAAGTTACTGACCTAGTTCCGTATGCATTGTTATTTTAACTAGGTTACACGGCTAAATCAGTAGGCTAAACTCTGCCCGTCTAAACTCGCAATGTGAGTCATTCTCTTTTTATCAACAATGTTTTACAATACTCAAATTATTTTCAAAAATTATAATTACATGGATTAAGTCATGGTTATCTTAAATCACTGGCAAGTGGGGTATTGAGCACATTACTAATTTCTCACGGTTAGGTTCACCAACCTAACAATGATAATCATCACTACTTGGGTGAAAGGACCCAATAGTGGTATGACCATCGTCACCAGGGTGTGACACGGCGCCAGATAAAAATAAGATAGTAGCCATTGTAATCGCTCTTATGCTGTAATTCATAGCTGTGTGTCGTTTTATCAAAATTGAGTGACTCGCCAGTATTTTCCCGCTGATAAAATATTTTAAAACATGTTTCAGGTGACTTACTGTGAATCAAGGAAAAAGTGCTACAGAGCACTAACAAGCTTGAAGTGGTGGCTCAGTAAAATAAATAAACATGTTTTGTAAAACAAGGAATTTCCTCGCGAAATTACCTTTACTGTAAATTATGGGGTTTATCCCAATTTGTGGAATAAAATAATTGGGCATTTTCAAGTTCTAAAAGATCCTATTAAACTTCCGCTGTCAAATCAAATAATAAATACCACGGGTTTTCTGTCCCGCGGCTCCTGGACCGGGTAACACTGGGACGGGGGTCGTGACAGAAAAAGATGGTATCAGAGCCACTTATTTAAGCCAAATTAAGTATTTAGAAATACTTAACTTCTCTGATTGCCATTTTGCGATTTTGTGAAAAATAAAATTTAACTTACATTTGTGTGTGTCTTCATGTGTGCTAACAGCATGAATGCACTGTCAGAGGCACTCCGAAACTTCACTATCCATACCACCGATATGGACACCACAGGTAACCCATCTGGCTACCAAGTAGATACTGAAGAGCCAATAACATTCAAGGCCCAGGCCCAGGAGAAACCAAAGCCGAAAAAGAAGAGGAGAATTTTGGATTGGAAACGTGGGCGTAGGAAAAAGCCAGCTGCCCAGAAGGTTAAAAAGACTGAGGATCCAAAGGATAAAGACAAAGGGAAGGAGATCAGTGAAAGTTCTGGGCAAGCCCAAGAAATGCCACCGTGGGAGGAGCAAGATTGCAAACTGGCAAATTGTGACCTCATCGGACCTGCCGATAAAAACCTCTTCAACTACCCTATTGAATCACAACTTCCAGCCAATTTGGAACCTGCTATCCCATATCCTATTGTCAACCCCCGACCTCTACCCGGAGAGCTAGAAGAATGGTGGACAACTGACTGGCAATTTCAGAATCTCTTGAATAACCCTAACACCTATTTTCCCCAGTTTGACCCTGAGCCTGCACCAAACCCACCAATGAGCACCGAGAACTTGGCTGAACCCCACCACTATGGCGAGGAGCTGGTGGATGCAGGAAATAGAATCCGGGAAATGGGAGAGAGGATATCATGGAAATACGACGAGAGGGAACGTTGTTTCTGAAATGTCAGCTGACGGGGATCGTATGTGGTTGTGTGTTTAATAATAATAATAAATAATAAAAATATAATCATGTAAAATAACTTAAAATAAAACTTTTGTAATATAACTGGTGTGTATGGATGCCTACTAATATATAAAAAATATCAACGTCGCAAAGTCGACAATTTTGGCTATACGTGCTTATGGGTGATTACTTTATTATGTGTGGTTATTATTTATTTTGTGCCAATAACTTATATATATTGTTAATTAACAGATGGAACACGCTGTTAATGAACCAGTTAACGAAGTTAACCAATCTGAGCAAAAACCATGAAGATCACTTTCTTAATAGGCAAGATATAGAGAATATCATTGCTCAGGGAATAGCCAATGCTATTCCAGCAATCCTTGCTGCTGCTCGAAATCCAATTGAACCTCAACCAACTACTCCCAGCAAACGTACTCGCGACAACAATTTCAGTAATAGTGTAAATGGAGGCGGCAACAATAATAATAATGATAACGATGGGATGCAAGCCCCATTTCTTAAGAGAATGAAAGTTGCAACGTCTGGTTGCACTTACAAGGAATTTCTTGCCTGTAAACCGGTTGAATTTGCAGGCAATGAAGGGGCGACTGCTGCACTGCGATGGTTAGAAAAAACCGAAGCAGTAATTAAAATAAGTAAATGTGCCGAGGAAGACAAGGTCATGTATGCGTCGCATCTTTTTAAAGAAGGGGCACTAGAATGGTGGAACACAGTACTACAAGCCAAGGGAAGCGATGTGGCTTATGCCATGAATTGGGAAGAATTTAAGAGACTTGTGGAAAGAAAATTTTGTCCCGAATATGAAAAGGAACAAATGACAAATAAGTTCCTAAACCACCGGATGGTAGATGTTGATTGTCGAGGGTATACTTCGACATTCTTCGAGTATGCTAGGATTGTACCTACCCTGGCTTCGCCAGAACCAGTCCTTATTTCTCGCTATATTTGGGGGTTGATTAGCGAGATTCGGGATATTGTCAAAGCTGTGAGACCCCGCACTATTGACGATGCAGTGGAACTAGCCAACACCTTAACTGACGGGCTGGTGCGCACGAGAGAAGAAAACCAGAAGAAGGAAGTGGCCCAAAAGATTACCCAAGGATTCCGTGTGGGTAATAATAGTAGTAATTTCAAGAAAAAGGGAACTGGGCAATCTTCCACTGCTCCATTTTGCAGTATCTGTAAAAGAAAACATTTTGGAAGATGCAAAGGGTATTGCAATTTCTGCAAAATTCCGGGGCATCAAGAAGAAGATTGCAGGAGAAAGAAATCCACAATTTGCTTCAACTGTGGAGAAGCTGGACATTTTAGACCAGACTGCCCTAAATTGGTCAAACCAGCTGACAACAAAGCCAAACCCGCAGAAGGAACTACCAAAAAGAACGCAAGAGCCTTTCAGTTGACTACCCAGGAAGCAGAGCTAATCCCCGATGTGATTGCTGGTACATTCCTAGTTCACGACGTTTATGCAAAAGTATTATTTGACTCTGGTGCAAACCAAAGTTTTATAAATACTTCATTCTGCCAAGCTCTTAACCTACCCTTAACCAATCTTAGACAAATTTTTACGGTAGAAACGGCAGATGGGAATTCTGTTAACATAAATAAGGTTTTGCAAGAAGGAAGGATAGAACTCTTAGGCCATAAATTTTCTGCCAACCTGTTACCTATGAAGTTAGCTGGATTCGATGTTATGTTAGGAATGGATTGGTTAGTAGCCAACCATTCTCGAATCCTCTGCGATAAGAATTCCATAGAAATTCATACACCCACAGGAGAAATAGTGGTGATTACAGGAGATAAGCCACGTAAGCCACTGGAATTCATTTCAGTAATAAAAATGGCTAGTTATTCAAGAAAACAAGGAATAATGTATATGATTTTGGTAATCATTAACACTAAAGGTAAGGAACTTATGGAAATTCATGTAGTATCAGAATTCCCGGATGTATTCCCAGAAGAACTACCTGGATTACCACCCGATAGGGAAGTAGAATTTAGAATTCATCTAATTCCTGGAACTACACCGATAGCCAAGGCACCTTATCGGTTAGCACCCACCGAAATGTTAGAATCGAAAAAGCAGTTAGATGAATTGCTCAGTAAAGGATTTATACAACCTAGTTCATCCCCGTGGGGAGCGCCTGTGTTGTTTGTGAAAAGAAAGATGGTTCGATGCGAATGTGCATCTATTACAGGGAATTGAATAAGGTTACAATTAAGAATCGATACCCATTACCTAGGATTGATGATCTTTTTGATCAACTTCAGGGAGCTAGATATTTTTCTAAGATAGATCTACGCTCCGGATACCATCAGTTGAAAGTACAAGAAGAAGACATACCTAACACTGCTTTCAGAACTAGGTATGGTCATTACGAGTTTACAGTTATGCCATTTAGACTAACAAATGCTCCTGCAGCATTTATGGATATGATGAATAGGATCTGTAAACCGTACTTGGATAAATTTGTAATTGTCTTTATCAACGATATACTCATTTATTCCAAAAGTCAGGACGAGCATTGTGAGCACCTACGTGCACTCTTAACTTTGTTAAGAAGAGAGAAGCTTTACGCCAAATTCTCGAAGTGTGAATTTTGGTTGCAAGAGGTGCAATTCTTAGGACACATGGTGAATCACCAAGGTATTCACATAGATCCCTCCAAAATAGAAGCGATCACCAAATGGACGGTCCCGCAATCAGCTATGGAAGTTAGAAGTTTTCTAGGGTTAGCTGGATATTATAGACGGTTTATTAAGTACTTTTCCAAAATAGTTGTGCCATTAACTAAGCTAACCTGTAAAGCAGTAAAGTTTGAATGGGGGATCTAGACAAGAAGAGGCTTTTAAGATTTTAAAGCAAAGGTTAACAAACGCCCCAATTCTTGCCTTACCAGAAGGGGCAAAAGATTTTGAAGTTTATTGTGATACTTCTAAGCTAGGATTAGGATGTGTGCTAATGCAACGCAAGAAGGTAATTGTGTACGCCTCAAGGCAATTGAAGAAGCACGAAGAAAACTATATGACACATGACTTAGAATTAGGATCGATAATTTTTGCCCTTAAGATTTGGAGATACTATCTGTATGGAAGTAAGTTTACCATTTATACAGACCATAGAAGCTTAAAGTACCTATTTGGGCAAAAAGAATTGAACATGAGGCAAAGGAGATGGATGGAAATTCTAAGTGACTACGACTGTGATATTCAATATCAAGAAGGAAAAGCAAATGTAGTCGCAGATGCCCTAAGTTGTAAGTATCATGAAAAGCAAAAGCGAGTTCGTGCTCTTAGATTAAGCTTACAATTAGACTTAATGGAACAACTAAAGAATGCTCAGGAAACAGCAATCAAGGATGATGCTGAAGGAATGAGAGGAAGGATAAAAGAATTAGAGCAAGGGATTGATGGAATTTGGAGATTCCACAAGAAAAGGATTTGGGTACCTAAGCAAGGAAACTTAAGAGATAAAATTTTAGAAGAAGCCCATAAATCTAGATACACCATGCATCCTGGTAATAATAAGATGTACCAAGATTTAAGGAATAACTTCTGGTGGATAGGAATGAAAAAGGACATAGCCAGATATGTATCTAAGTGTCTTACTTGTTCACAAGTTAAGGCAGAACACCAGAAACCCTCAGGTCTACTACAACAATTAGAAATGCCTGTATGGAAATGGGAACTAATAACTATGGACTTTGTTACTAACTTACCCAAAACCAGAAAAGGTAACGACGCAATCTGGGTAATTGTGGATAGGTTAACCAAATCAGCCCATTTTCTACCCATGAAAGAAACCTTTAGCATGGAAATGTTAGCAAAGTTGTACGTAGACGAAGTAGTATCTTTACATGGAGTTCCACTCTCCATTGTATCGGATAGGGATAGTCGCTTCACTTCACATTTCTGGACAAGTTTCCAAGAAGCCATGGGGACACGATTAAATTTAAGTACAGCCTACCATCCCCAAACAGACGGACAAAGTGAAAGGACGATCCAAACCCTGGAAGATATGCTTAGAGCGTGTGTTATAGATTTTGGTGGAAATTGGGACGACCACTTACCCTTAATCGAGTTCTCCTATAACAATACTTATCATGCAAGCATCGAGGCTGCCCCATTCAAAGCACTATACGGACGAACATGTCGCACTCCAGTTTGTTGGGCAGAAATAGGAGAAAGTCAATTATCAGGTCCCGAGAACGTGGAAGAAACCACCGACAAGATCGCGCAAATCAAGGAAAGACTGAAAACGGCTCGAGATCGCCAGAAGAGTTATGCAGACAATCGACGCAAGCCACTAGAATTTCAAGTTGGAGACAAGGTACTCTTGAAAGTTTCTCCTTGGAAAGGAGTAGTTCGGTTCGGTAAGAAAGGAAAGCTAAGTCCAAGATACATAGGACCCTTCCTAGTAATCCAACGTATAGGACCGGTTGTCTTTCGCTTATAACTACCAGAAGAACTAGCTGGAGTACATGATGTATTTCATGTATCTAACCTCAAGAAATGTTTATCAGACGAATTCCTGGTAGTACCTCTTCAAGACATAAAGGTAAATGCATAATTGAAGTTCGTAGAGCAACCGCTCCAAATAGAAGACAGAAAGATTAAATTCCTCAAGCATAAAAGATTGGTACTGGTCAAGGTCAAGTGGGATTCAAAAAGAGGACCTGAATATACCTGGGAGCTGGAATCGGAAATGAAGCGAAAGTATCCTCACTTATTTCAGTAAATCTCGAGGACGAGATTTTAAATAAGGTGGGGAGGATGTAAGGACCTGCAAAAATGCCCCAAATCAACCCGTAAGTGAAAACCCGGACCCCTGAAACCCTAATTTTCGTAAAAAAACTAAGAAAACAAGGAAATTTGGTTTCAGGCGGGCCGCGTAAAACGTAAGCTTAGGCTTACGCGGGCCGCGTCAAATCCAGGATCACCGGATAAACGTTCCAGGCCACGTTGCAACCACGTGGCAACCCTACTCGTGACACACTAGCCCTACACGTAGACTAGGAGTCCTCGCGGGCCGCGTAAAACTCATGTTAAGGTTTACGCGGGCTGCGTAAAACTTAAAATGCTGCTATAAGTAGCCTGTGCATGGGACTTGCTTCTGTGTTCGAAATTTTAGTTTCAAAAGTCCATATTCTGCTTAAAAACGAGTATTAAGGGGTCACGACGCTGCTACGATACAGGGTATTAACTCGATCACTGCTACGATACAATGTCCGATCGATTGAAACCAATCCGATGGATGTTTAAGTGCTGCCCGTATTTGGGCTATACTTGTAACACCCCGAAAACGGGTTTAGTAATCAAACCTCGTTAATAGTGATGAACGGGTAAAATACTGTTAGTGGTAAAATTTAACCCGGTAAATATTAGGACTTAAATAAATAAACCTAATATTAATTAAAAAGGAAAATAAATACTTTGAGAAAACAAAGTATATAAAAGGCCCAAATTAACGGGACATAAAACATAATGGGTTATAACTTCACGAACCCGTTAAAGTAACTAGGAATAATTAACCTAGTTGGTAGCATGTAATTAAGTGACTAACGGTGAGTTATAGCTTCATTTGATCAAAATAAAACATGAGGGACTAATATTGCCAAGTGGGAAACTTGTTTTATTAAAACAAAAGTTAAACACCAAAACACACACTTAAAGTGTGTGTTCTGGTCGAGATATCCACAGGAGCCAAGAACTCTTGAGCTCAAAAACCCTAACAAGCACAAAATCAAGAAATTGGAAGGGCAAATCAAACCCAAATCGAAATTCAAGCACAAATTAGTGATCACCTCAGTGAAGGGATCACAAGGTATGTCAAAATTCACAATTTGGTTTCATCTCAAATTCTTGATATACTTGTGAAATCGAAATCTGAACTTGATTGATTGGTGTTTGAATGAAATTATGATAAATTCAGGGTTAGGAATGAACCCTAATCAATAATTTGATGCATTGATGTTCATGCATGTGAAATTGAGAATCACCCATTTAGGTGTTAAGTGGGTTTTGTAGGATGATGAAAAACATTGGAATCTTGATCATGCAACGAGTGTTATTAATCCTTATGAAATGAATCTAGGTGTTGTTATGCATGCTAGATGTAACAAACTTGAAAATGACCTTTAATCTTGGCTAAGTAGTTAGTCATGAACTTGATTGTTAATAGTATAAAATTTATGCCCACTAGGTGTTTGTTAAAATGCCTAAATGAGTGATTGAACTTAATTATGCATATCATGTGATCAAAGGTAGTTAACTTTTGGAAAGTTAAACTAACCAATGATGAAGTCGAATAGTAGTTTCGACATAGGATTCGTAAGATGGAATAGTCGTATGTGAAAATGATTAATGTAATCGTCTTATGAATTATGATGTTAGTTTGACGCTTGACAAGCAAGGTGGAAGCTTGGGAAGAAAGCGGGTTAAACGGGTCAAGAATGACGGAAAAGCGTATTCGGATGCGAGGTAAGTAAAGCTTACACCTTTTTATGTAATACTTATTGGTTTTATAGATCATGATGAATGTAAAGTCTTGTTTGAATTATGATGTTCCGACACGACATGTGCGGTTCGGAACAAAAGACAATGTTAATAAACCATGTTTAATGGTTAAAAGAGAGCTAATACGGTTATTTAATCATGAAATGGTTAAAATATAACGAATTTTTGTTTCATGATTACCTTACAAGATAAACCAATGCAAATAATAAGGGAAAACGGTGTTTTGGTCACTTGTTGACAATAACCGTTAGTTTGTGAAAGACACTTTATAGCGTAAGCTATAATGGGGCAAAAGAATCAATAAATGATTTATAAGAAAAACGACTATATGGTGTAAACAGGAACGAGTCATGTAGTTAAGATGGTAAATAATATCATCTTATAAAGATTCATGGTCATTTAGTCCAAACGGGTCAAAAGGTGAAATTATCACCCTTTGATAATATTGACTAATGGTTTGTCGAGTTGTATGATTTTAGGAATAAATAGCACACGGATGTTTATATTGCTATTACTTAGCGGCCACTAAGGCAAGGTATGGAAACGGGTTAATAAGTTGATCCGAGCCAGGTATGTATAATAGATCAACTCATCATTTAGAACTTGGAGTTCTATGAGGATTAGACAAAGTAAAAGAGACATTGGGTTACCTTAAAAGGTAAACCGAAGGATTTAAATTATAGACAGAGTGTTTTGGAAACAAGATTTGGTTAAAAATGAGATTTTGGGCGTGCATGGCTTAAGCAAACCCTTCGTCGTAAAAGAAAGGTTAAAATGACCAAAACGCCCTTGTAAGCGTAATTAGGCAAACGATCCTTAGAAGTCGCTTGAAAACGAGTTTTATAATCGAGTCAATACTTAGAATAAGTATAAAAGCGTAAGATGTAAATCCTTGGTCAAAAGACTCTATATGAGTCTTTGCCATAAAATGATAATCCGAGGGGTAAAACTCGGATTATATAGATCGCCACATTAAACCCATCACAAATATAGTTGTGATGGAAGATCATTGATAAATAATGTGGAAATAAGAGGCTAGAAATAAATGAGTGTGAATTATGCGTAAAAGTGCTTAAATGCCCTTAACGGGTCAAAATTCGGTAAAAAGGGTAATAAGCCAGACACTTAAAAGTCTTAAATTTTGTTAATCCGGATGTTGGATTTTAATTCCATATGATGAAGGATCAAATTTCGATCATGTAGGAAGAAACGGGAGATCAAACGGATATGCGGATTGAAAGATACGAAAGTTTTCATGTCAAAAACGGCAAAAATGGAAGGGTCTGATACAGGGGCCACCGTAACTTACGGTGCCCACCGTAAGTTACGGTGGGGCTGAAATCGTTACGCCAGATATCTACTGCCTTACGGTGGGGGCATTTTAAATCAGGGGCCACCGTAACTTACGGTGCCCATCGTAAGTTACGGTGGAGGCCAGATTCGAATCCTTGTTTCTGGGATCAAGAGATTAATGTTGGGATTTCCTGATTTTTCTTTAATCCGATTATTCGACCCATTTTCCTTGTGATACTAGTTATTTAATTATCAAAACTGACTTTTAAGTTGGTTTTGAATACAGGTGAATGTCGAGAGCCCCGGATAAAGATCAAGCGTCGAGCAAGAACCGAACACGCGTTAAATGAAGCTTCCGCAAGTTGTTTCGTCGTTATTCTAATACGACGAATTAATTCACATCATGTTGTATCTTTTTAGATTGTAAAAGTTTTTAATAAACCCGTATTTTCATTGTAATTGTGACCGTGATTACATGATTATGGACTTAAATTTTATGAAAAACGTAAAATATTACCAAGGGTGTTACAATACTTTGTCATTCGTCGTGAAGGTTTTGATTTCGTGAGTCTATCGTAAAGAGTTGTATTAAGTTACTGACCTAGTTTCGTATGCATTGTTATTTTAACTAGGTTACACGGCTAAATCAGTAGGCTAAACTCTGCCCGTCTAAACTCGCAATGTGTGTCATTCTCTTTTTATCAACAATGTTTTACAATACTCAAATTATTTTCAAAAGTTATAATTACAGGGATTAAGTCGTGGTTATCTTAAATCACTGGCAAGTGGGGTATTGTGCACATTACTAATTTCTCACGATTAGGTTCACCAACCTAACAGTGATAATCATCACTACTTGGGTGAAATGACCCAATAGTGGTATGACCATCGTCACCAGGGTGTGACACGGCGCCAGATAAAAATAAGATAGTAGCCATTGTAATCGCTCTTATGCTGTAATTCATAGCTGTGTGTCGTTTTATCAAAATTGAGTGACTCGCCAGTATTTCCCCGCTGATAAAATATTTTAAAACATGTTTCAGGTGACTTACTGTGAATCAAGGAAAAAGTGCTACAGAGCACTAACAAGCTTGAAGTGGTGGCTCAGTAAAATAAATAAACATGTTTTGTAAAACAAGGAATTTCCTCGCGAAATTACCTTTACTGTAAATTATGGGGTTTATCCCAATTTGTGGAATAAAATAATTGGGCATTTTCAAGTTCTAAAAGATCCTGTTAAACTTCCGCTGTCAAATCAAATAATAAATACCACGGGTTTTCTGTCCCGCGGCTCCTGGACCGGGTAACACTGGGACGGGGGCCGTGACAGTGAGAGTAAGTACATGTTGAGAAATAAGCGAATCAATGTGTGAGTAATTACAAGGTAGTAAAATTACTTAAGTGGCCGTCCATGGTCGTGGAGTAAGTGGTCATACGTTAACCTTATCTTAAAGGGTAACTACCATAAAGTGGCAATAACAGACAAATTAGTGGTGATAAATGCTCACATGTTCACATGCCCCACACACTGACCATGCCATGGTAAACTGAGTGTACCGCAAATCAAGTTTGGATGCAGATTGTCTTACCGGGTTTCTGAGTATTTGGGACCATATCCCTTCACACACCAACCCTATACTCGTCCATCACCCACTATCATTACCTCATGGAAATCTGAAAGATCAAATTCCCCCTAAGAGTAACCAGCTTATTAAACACAATTTTATCTTGTTAATTGCATTAGGGAATCTTATTTTGTTGACTTCTTGTTGGTTTTAATATTTCTTCTCAATCTGACGTGGATATATTATAACTCGTGCAAGGATCACTTTCAGATTAAAGTATTTCGCTTGTACATGAAATCAATAATTTTTTTCTATAAGAACGAGAGGTTCTTATCCATGAAATTCAATGTATTTGAATAAAACTAGATGAATCATTTATATATGGTGTCTAATCATCACAAGGTAGTGAGAAAACATCACAACCTTTGGTACGGTTGGTATTAACTATGTTGCTACCAGAGTCCTAAGTTGCTACTGATGTACTAAGTTGCTACCACACCTCTATTGCTACTTAGGCATAGTTTGCAATTGACCTTCTGTAATCAAGTTGCTACCGAGCAGTGACAACTTTGCTACTATCTTCTAGTCACTTTAAAGATCATTTTTCATATAACTTTCAGCCAACTATGTAGATCTGATGTATTTCCGATGAAGCATTGTTAAGGAAAAAATCAAAATTTTCATGTTGACCTAGAGCACAACCCCAGCCACGGGCACTGCCCGTTTACCTTATCAGGGGGAAACCCCCTTTCTAGGGCTCTGCCCTGAACCCAACTGAGGGGTGGTTCCTTAGCATTAAAGTCATAAATATAAAACAATTTTATACTTCACGCCTCTTGTACTAATATTTATTATGATTTCTCATTTACTCTCCAAGTATACGATGTGCTTGTTACCTAATGAATATTTCATATTATGAAAACATCACTGATTATATATCTGATGGCACTAATTAGAACTAGGGGGATATATTTACTCGAACTCGGTTATAAAGAACCCAAACCTGAATAATGTTGATACCTGAACCTGAATATAGTTTTGGGTTTGGTAATCGGGTAGTTTTAGGGAGAATGGTGTTAACCTATATTGTTTATTGTTTCTCGTATTATTATACTTCATTTTTCATCATCAGGAGAAAGTTTGAAGCAAATTTTGGGTGGTGAAGTCATTATTATCAAGAACGAGTGTAAGATTTTCATGTAGTGGAATCAACAATTCGACTACGATACAAAGATTGTGTTGTGTTGGAGTGGAAATGATGAACAATTGTAGGAATCACTAACCAGATTACCAATTAAACCTGACCCAAATTCGAAGAACCCGAACCCAACACGGAAAGTTTTTGTAGGATTGGAATTCAAGAAAGGAATTGGAATTTGTATGAATTGGAATGAATTCCTTTGTATTTATATATCATGTTTGGTTCGCAAATTTATAAAAGGTAATGGAATGTTAGAAAAAATTAAATGACATAAATATTCTCGATAAATATTTCCTCATATAATTCAAGTTAGTATATTGGGATACGTATTTATTTAAAGATGTGAGGGTTATTTGGTAATTATATTACATTCCTCTGGAAAGTTTGAAATTCTATTAAAGGAGTGAAGGAAAGTTGAAATCCCATGATTAAAGGAATTTGGAGGAAAACATTCCAATTTCTTTTCCTCGATTAGAAACAAAACATGATTTATAATGGAAAACAATCCATATCCAATTCAAATTTCATTTGATTTCGCGAACCAAACGCCTCCTAATTGTTCGGTTATTGGGTAAGTGTTTCCTACCAAAAAATACGAAGAACACTTAAATTTGAGTAAAAAACCAGAAAAACACCTCTAATTAGAACAAGGTGGAATTCCACTAACGACACTGGTGGTTTCAAGTACAATGTGTCACACCCCAACCGATGGCGAAAACATCGGGGTGCGAGCACTAAGCGTTCAGATTGCTCACGAAGTTCCATGACACTAGATATTTCGACCGGATTAAATAGATTTCATGATATAAATTGTCTAATAACCAAAAATTAAGTATTATCAAGTTTACATCACCAAATAGAATTGCTCAAATTGTTCAAAAACTAGATTAACTAGGCGACGTTTCTAAGCATCTCCTAGCTTGATTTCCATGTTCCAGCGCAACCTATTAGCCTGCAACATGTATTAAAATATCAATACAAAAGTATTGGTGAGTATACAAGTTTGATAATAGAATAATAGATTAAAAACAACTCATATCCACAATGTAAGCAATAAAAATAGTTTCAGCCCTGCTAGTGTCGCAGTCCACGCAGTGATAGCCCAAGTATCCTGATGCTTTAGTGTTTACCCAAGACTCAAGGTAAACTAGAATCCTCCTAACAATACCCCCTGAGAATAATGGGAGAGGTGCACCCCCTATAGTGCTACTATTGTTAAGGCGGAACTACACACCCTGGATTAAACGTCACATAGCACAAAATAGAATACTAGAATGCATAAGTTTCACATATACATAGGATAGAGTTTAGTTTGCAAAGATTCAAGTTTATATAGAATACATGTTATACCCCAAAGTTTAAGAGTAAAAAAGGAGATCGAGTATACTCACAGTGATTGCTTAACAGTCGCAACTGTTATTGGATCAAAGGGAGCTCTCTTAGAATTAGCCTGATTAGATTGCAATAGGATAAGAGTCTGGCAGAATAACGAGATTGAATAATGTGTTGGAAACTGTCACTGGATCAGATGGCTGTTCGATCGGATTGCCAGTCGATTCGGGTGACTTAGTGTGAACGAAGGGCTGTCCGATCGGGTAGCTTAGTGTGAGGGTGAAACGAATGGCTGTCCAATCGGATGGCTGTCCGATCGGGTGGCTATCCGATTCAAGTGTCAAGTATATAGCTTAAGTGTTTTGGTTACCTTGATCGGGTGGCTACTCGATCGGGCGGCTATCCGTTCGGGTTGTCACTCGATTGAAGTCTCCAAAAATCCAAGTTTCTAAAAAGTTACTAAGTGTTGGAAGGTTTCAAGGAAAGTGTCACTCAATCGGGTGGCTGTCCGATCGGACGGTTGTCCGATCGGGTTACCGCTCGATCGGGCGAACCTCGTTCCCTTAACGATTTTGTAACATTTTTCTAAGCTTAACGATGATGGCATGGTACGTATTGTGACAATGGTAAACTCATCGTTGCATAGCCGTTCTCATCGGGTGGGAACTACCCCAGTTCGATCAGTTACTGTTCGTGATAACGTTTATGTCAAACTCCGTATTCCGGCCATCATCCTCCGGTGGAAATCCATCCTTGAGCCGACTCTAGACTAATAATCAAGTCTATAGTCCGTTCAGGACCGGACCTCACCATTTAAAGTAAAAGATTGAAGAAAAGATGAAGAAACTTAAGTTTTATCATGAAAATACTTAGATTTAGCTAAGATTTAGTGATAAATACATGGGATCCCTTAGATCTTAGCTAGATCTCACCAAGAATGACCTCATATGACAGTTTGTACAAACCACCATAATGACATCATCCTTAAGATCTCAAGTCTGAGAGATTTCACGTTGAAAAGTGTGATTTCAGAGGTGAATCACGTAGAGGATGAAGTATAGATTAAGAAAGTACAAGAATCTAGCTTGAAACGTACTGAAATCGCCAAGAAATGGAGAAAAAGTAGTGTGCGTGCGTCTGGTCGAACAGGGCTGTCACATCAGGGAATAAAGTGATGTGACAGACCTATTTATAGTGTGGAGGGGACTTGAGGTGGTGTGGCATGGATAGGGTGGTGGCCCGTTCGGGTGGTCATCCGATCGGGTGGTAATCCGATCGGGTGGTAATCCGATCGGGTGGCAATCCGATCGGATTGTCACTCTGGCCAACCCAACCTTGCCGCGTTCCCGACTTTGATTCGTTTTGCATGATAGATTAAGCGTTGTGTATTATTGAGTAACTAGATTATATCGTAAACATCAAAAGTTTCAAGATTAATAGATTCCGCCAGTGACAAGGCTCCAGTCTCTCGTTCAACCAAGAATCAAGTTTCACGAGTCTAAAGAGTCAAGCACCAAATAGATTTAGACATTCCAAACATAGATTTAGGCATTCCAACATAGATTTAGACATTTCAAATATAGGGTTTAGGCATTCCAAGAATATAGACATAGACATTCCAAGGAAATAGGCATTCCACACGTATATTTAGGCATTTCAAGTATATATCATAGACTTCCACATAGATTTGGGTTAAAATGATAACTAGGCAATCTTCAGGGACTAATCTTGACAAAATCCTAAAGTTTAGGGACGTTGGGCGTTACAGTCTCCCCTCCTTTAGGAGATTTCGTCCCCGAAATCTTAGATGAAGACTGCTCAAAGAGCTGCGGATACTTGGCCTTCATATCACTTTTCAACTCCCAAGTGAATTCGGCACCACGCTTTCCTTCCCATCGAACCTTAACAATGGGAATTTTGCTGCGCCTTAGACGCTTGACAGCATGATCCATGATTTCAACCGGTTTCTCCACAAATTGGACAGCTTCATTTATTTGTAAGTCTTCAAAGGGAACCTGCAGTTCCTTGTCGGCTAGGCATTTACGTAGATTAGACACGTGGAACACCGGGTGCACATTATTTAGTTCTTGTGGCAAGTCGAGTCTGTACACCACTTTGCAAATCCTTTCAAGTATCACGAAAGGACCTACATAGCGAGGAGCGAGCTTTCCCTTCTTACCAAAATGAACCACTCCCTTCCAGGGAGATACCTTGAGTAGGACTCGATCACCAACAGCAAATTCCAGAGGCTTGCGCCTTTTATCAGCATAGCTCTTTTGTTTCCTCCTAGCCTTGATCAAGTTATCACGGATCTGAAGAATCTTATCAGTTGTCTCTTGAATGATTTCAGGGCCAGTGAACTGCTTCTCCCCAACCTCATGCCAACAGAGAAGAGATCGGCATTTCCGTCCGTACAGAGCTTCGAAAGGAGCCATCTGAATACTGAAATGGTAGCTATTGTTGTACGAGAATTCTATCAATGGTAAATGTACATCCCAGTTACCACCAAAGTCGATAACACAAGAACGGAGCATGTCCTGCAGGGTTTGAATAGTACGCTCCGTCTGTCCTTCCGTCTGAGGATGAAAGGCCGTGCTAAGATTCAAGTGCGAACCCATAGCGGACTGAAATGTTTGCCAAAGACGTGAAGTAAAACGACCATCACGGTCAGAGATTATGTCAAGAGGAATGCCATGACGGCATATAATCTCATCGGTATAGATCCTAGCAAGTTTCTCCACTTTATAATCTTCGCGTATAGGAAGAAAGTGGGCTAATTTAGTCAAACGATCAACTATCACCCAGATACTATCGTGACCAGAAGGTGTTCGAAGTAATTTAGTAATAAAGTCCATAGCGATACTATCCCATTTCCAGAGTGGGATTTTGGGTTGTTCTAAGAGTCCTGAAGGGCGTTGATGTTCAGCCTTCACTTTCGTGCAAGTAAGGCATTTAGAAACATATACGGCAATGTCCCTTTTCATGCCAGGCCACCAATAAGTCGTACGCAGATCATGGTACATCTTATCGGTGCCCGAATGAATGGAGTAATGGGATTTGTGAGCCTCCTACATAATAAACTCACGGAGATTATCGCGATCTGGCACCCAGATGCGATTTAGGTAATACTGCAGTCCATTAGGTTTAGTTTCAAGCTGATCAATCCTGGCGTCGTGGACCTCTTCTTCTAGGCTTCCTTCATTTGCTGATGAATATTGGGCGTCGCGGATACATGCATGGAGGTCATTAGAGATGCGAATAGCATTCACATGAGTTTTTCGACTAAGAGCATCGGCCACTACATTCTCCTTGCCAGGATGGTAGTGAATTTCACAGTCGTAGTCGTTAAGCAATTCCACCCAACGTCTCTGTCGCATGTTCAGCTCTTTTTGGTCGAAGATATGTTGAAGACTTCTATGGTCAGTGAAAACCACGCACTTAGTACCATACAAGTAGTGTCGCCATATCTTTAACGCAAACACAACTGCACCAAGTTCCAGATCGTGAGTAGTGTAGTTTTTCTCATGCACCTTGAGTTAATGAGAAGCATAAGCAATAACCTTGTCCTGCTACATGAGCACACAACCCAATCCATGGTTTGAGGCATCACAATATACCACGAAATCGTCATTCCCATCAGGGAGAGTAAGAACAGGGACATTACACAAAAGAGTTTTAAGAGTTTGAAAGGATTTCTCTTGTTCGGGACCCCAAACAAAAGGTTTCTCCTTTTGAGTTAACGAAGTAAGGGGAACAACAATTTTAGAAAAGTCTGAAATGAATCGGCGGTAATAACCAGCCAATCCTAGAAAAGAACGAATTTCAGATGCGGATTTGGGCGTACTCCAATTCTTCACTGCTTCGATTTTAGATGGGTCAACATGAATGCCCTGCCTACTTACAACATGACCAATAAATTGTACTTCATCAATCCAAAACTCACACTTAGAAAATTTAGCATATAGGCGTTCACCACGTAAGAGTTCAAGCATCATGCGTAAGTGTCGAGCATGATCAGCTTTAGTCTTGGAATAAATCAAGATATCATCAATAAAGACTATAACAAAACGATCCAAATAGGGTTTACACACACGATTCATAAGATCCGTGAACACGGCAGGTGCGTTGGTCAGTCCAAAAGGCATAACCACGAACTCGTAGTGTCCATATCGAGTACGAAATGCGGTTTTTGGAATATCATCCTCGAGGACACGCAACTGATGATATCCAGATCGGAGGTCGATCTTAGAGAAACAGGACGCGCCTTGTAGTTGGTCGAATAGGTCATCAATACGAGGAAGCGGGTAACGGTTCTTTACAGTAAGCTTATTAAGTTCACGATAGTCGATACACATACGAAACGAACCATCCTTCTTCTTGACAAATAAAACAGGAGCACCCCACGGGGAGGTGCTCGGACGAATAAAACCCTTATCGAGTAATTCCTGTAGCTGACTAGATAGCTCTTGCATCTCGGAAGGTGCAAGACGGTAAGGAGCCGTGGCGACAGGAGTTGCGCCAGGTACGAGATCAATACAAAAATCGACGGATCTAGGAGGAGGAAGACCAGGTAAATCCTCGAGAAAGACATCAGGGAAATCACACACAACCGGAACATCGTTTATGTTCTTCCCCTTGCCCTTTTGTTCCACCACGTGGGCCAAGAAGGCAGGGTTCTGTTTACGTAAACTTCTGCTCGCCTATGTGCATGACATCAGCCTCAGTCCTTTTGAAGGTCGGTCTCCATAGACATTCAAAACATCACCAGACGGCAGAGGAAGACGAACAAACTTATCATGACAAACAATCTCGGCATTTTTCTTACGCAACCAATCCATACCGATAATGACATCAAAACTACCCAAACGCATGGGTATGAGATCAACAGAGAATACGTGATCGTTAAGAGTCAAGGAACAATCACGTACAATAGAATTAACAAGAATCGACTTACCATTGGCGACCTCAACAGAGAACGACTCTGGTAACTTAGAGCGTGTATAATTTATCAAAGACTCAAATCCCACGGACACAAAGCTTTTATCGGCACTAGTATCAAATAGGATCGAAGCATAAAGGTTATTAATGAGAAACATACCATTCACCACATCATTGTTGTTGCGAGCCTGATTAGCATTGAGATTGAATACTCGTCCACGAGTGGCTGCTTGTTGGTCTTGGTTCAGCTGAGGGCAACGATTACGAAGATGCGTAGTATCGCCACACTGGAAACATGCACGCACAGCATTGACCGGCTTAGGGTTCTGTAGAGGAGCTGGAGGTGCTGGTAAAGCTGCCTGGGCTGGGGCTTGCTGAGCTGGATTACCTTGGCGACAGTAGGGAGTCGTGTGACCATAGCGGTTGCAGTTGGTGCACAGACGACATGCAGAAGCAGTAGGATGATGAAAGTTACAAGTTGCACACTTGGGATAAGACCAAGTGTATTGCTTCTTCGCTTCGGGAGTAGCAGGGTTAGCAGCAGCAGGAGTAGGGGCAGGTTTTGCAGCAGGGTTAGCAGTAGGGACAATAGCATTACATCCCGAACCCTGAGATTTCCTCTTCTTGTTCTTGCTGCCACTTGGCTGCTAGGTAACTTGGTTAGCAGACTTTGAAGGAGCAGGGGTAGCAAACTGCTTATCACGCACATGATTGTTGTTGAGACTAGCTGCAAGACGGTAGACTTCCTCAATAGTTTCTAGCTGAGCTGCTTCAATGGAATCACGCATTGCAGGTGGTAGACTGTTGATGTACTTGGTTATCATCCGCTTGGGAGTAGAAACCAAGTGAGGAACGATCAAACTCAGCTACTTGAATCGGGTAGTATAAGCCAAGTTGTCATCACCAACTTGCTTCAAATGCCAAAACTCTTCTTCAAGCTTGTGTTGTTCATGAGGAGGGCAGAACTCGAGCATCATGAGTTCTCGCACCTCAGCCCATGGAAGAGCATAGGCTTCTTCATTAGAACGGATGTTTCTCTCATTCGACCACCACTCCAACGTTCTGCCTTGGAACATTCCAGTTGCACTCCTAGTTTTCAAATAATCTGGGCACTCGCTGTTAATGAAGGTAATTTCAATGCTGTCGAACCACTCGAGCATAGCCGTCACCCCATCACTGCTCGTGAAAGGCTTAGGGTTGCAAGAGATGAAATGTTTGTAGCTGAACTTTGTAGGCTTCTGCTTTTCAGCCTTGGAGTCCACAGAGGATGGAGGAGTGTTTGATCCTTGGAGCTCAGAAACGATCCTTGGCATGACTCGAGCTATCTGGTCGGCCATGAAAGACATCATCTTCTTCTGAGACTTCTCCCTAGATTTCCTGAGAGTGTCGGATAGCTTTCGAGAAGACATCCTAAAGATCCAATAAGAGGATCGTATAAGTCTAGATTAACATAGATTATCATAGATTTACGCACGATAGACTAAGAATCAAGGTTCACATAGATTTACATAGGCACCGCAACCCAACGACCTTCGCATGGTGCGTTGTACGGAGATTGGCAACAAGTCAGAAACGCTTATATATAGGAAGTACCAGCGGCGTATCCACCACGCTTCGGGCACATCGCTTCTGTCCCGTACTCGGCTTCATGTTACGTGTCGTAATTGCCAAACAATACTCGATAGATTTTAATAGATTAAACACCACAACCCACGACCTTCACATGGCATGTTGCACGAAGCTTGGCAGTATGTCAGAAGCGCTTATATATAGGAAGTACTGATGTGGGGTAAAATACACATATTTTTCCCGTGTAGATTGTATAATTATTGTATAGGTTTTATTTGTTTTTATTTAGTTTTAGTAGTATATTATATTATTTTGTGTTTTGCCAGGTCCTAGTGCAAATGGAGCGAAAACGAGTGATTAGGAAATAACCAGCCATTTGAGCAGAGTAAGGCGCCAGTGATCGAATAAAAATTGCAGCCATTTTCCGTGAGTGGGCTGAACCTGCTATTTATATTTTAATTAAATGGGCTTGACACAACAACAAAATAAGATTTAACGTGATTGGCTGTCACATTTGTTTTGGCCATTAATTGGTGGACGATGGCATTAATTTGGAGATATAGTATAAGTTCTTGTTGGGTCTATATATAAAAGAAGGATCCAACCCCCACAAAAAGGCTGCATATTATTTGTTTGTGGGGTGAAGATATACACATTAGAAAAGAAGTGGGTCGCCAAAAATCCAGTCCAGCATGTTATCGTGAAGTTGGGTTATGAGCCTTTTGAAACAAATAATTTGCACATTATTATTATTGTCATATTTGGGCCATGAATAATACTTGAAACCTAAGGAGATATCTACGAAAAACATCATATATCATCAGACGTGATTGAGGACGCATACAAGGAGGACGCACACATGGAAAAAAACAAGCAACACCAGACGCAAGGCAGGAGCAAGGGACGAATTGTGAAGCATCTTTTGCGAGGTTCAAGGCTACGGAATCATCGGGATAGAGTGGGAAGCGTGAAGAACAAGGAACTACCGGGTTTTGTTATTCGGTTTCTTTTATTTTCTAGTCTTCTTGTTTTATTCTAATGAATTCTTGTTCTAAACCTTGTTTGATTGTTTTTAAGATTATGTTTCTTGGCTAGATTTTCTTAAACTACCTAGGTTAGGATGATTATTTAATAAAGTTTGGATTATTATTCGTTTATTATCGTGTGTATGGGTTTTTCTTAAAAAGTAAAGAACTTTGGAACCTTTGACTTAGTGCATATGCGTATCTAGTTTTGCTTATTGATTGTTTATTCGTTTCACATGAACCTTGGTGAATGTCTTTCATAGGATAGGTTTGTGTTGATTATTCGAGTCTTTGTGGGTTCGGGTAGTCTTTGGGTGAATTGGCCAATAACCTTAGAAACGGTAAATAAAATATATTTAGAACTTGATATTCTGCTAATCTTGTCGTTGAGAGGCTCGAGGTTATTAATAGGTCTCGGTTTGATATATAGCTAGGATTAGGTTTTGAGAGAAATTGGTCTTAGTTCCCTAATCTTATTCGTGTCTATTAAACTAAATTAAAATCCATAGTTGCCTTAGACTTTCGCGCTGAGAGGTAGATTGTCAGATTAAGGCACTTTTAAAGAAGTTAGAGGACTGAGAGGAAGTCTAACCAACCGGTAGTCATAACAGCCCTGTAGAGTCTCACAGGTTTCTTCCTGAGAAGGGTCGGGAGGTCTTAGTAGGGATTTCTTAGGGTTTAGCACACAAAGATCCCGGCTCCATACCACTTTAGTTTCGAATAGAAATCCATTCCTAGTTAAATAGGATTCTAGTCTAGGTAGTTGCTTCATCACCTCTGATCTAAATCTTCGTCCAAAGTCGCGTCTAGTTAGTCTAATTAATTAGTTTAAATTTAATTGCAATTTTAGGATTGTTAGAAAACCCCCCAAAACAATAAAAACAAGTAATTCAATTAGGTCAGTTAAGTTAGTCGAGTCTAGTCAACGTAATTAGAGAGTCTCGTGGGTTTGATACTTTGACTTACTTAGGCTATACTATATTGACCGGTACACTTGCCGGTTGTGTGGTCTAGGTTAGAGAGTCTTAGTTTTATAAATTTAAAATTTAGGTGTCTAATTTAGGGTTTAATTTAGTTAATTTATTTAGACCACTTTTAGCACATCAAGTTTTTGGCGCCGCTGCCGGGGACTCTTGGCGATTGCGTTTATTAGCTTCGATTGGACTTAATTGACATAATCTGTGCTACTTGTATAGTTGTGTAAATTTTTTAGTTAGTTTTCTTTTATTCTCTCTACCTTGTTCTGCTTTTTCTACTCTCTTAATGGCAGGTGATCCTATTGATATGGATATCTCTGATGATGAGTCTTATCCCACCGAACCAATATGGGATTTGTCAGATGAAGAGGATGAGGAAAGTGAAGATGACTTGCTTTGGGAGAGAGAATTTGCGGATGAGTTAGAGGGTTTGCAGGAAGATGAAGAAGTAGGTACATTTGATTCGGAGGGGGACCTTGCATATTTAGAAGCTATACTTGCAAGAAACTCAATGACGGACATAAAAAAAGTAGAAGTGGTGGTTGTAACAACCGCACGTTCGTGCGTTGTTACTACTCGTTATACTCATTACGCCTAGCACCAGAGATTCAGATCATAATGTAGCTTTATCGCATACATCGCTAGTTCGCAGTATTTTCGCATATTACGCATCCTTTATCTGTAAGACCACGTAAAAACATGTCAGATCATGTATAGACACGTGTCCTAAACCCAAGATATGTGAAAGATTGAATTTAAAGGACTAAAGTTGACAAACAGTGAAACTATGTGCCCAGAGGGACTAAAAGTGTCAACATGGCAAACTTGGGCCTCTGAATGACCATACATGATGATTATATTCTTAAAAGAGAGATTGATTGGATATAAGAAGCCGTTTGTGAAAATAATCGGAAGATTATAAAACTACGAGGGTTAAACATGTCAACATGTTAAATTCTGACCTCTGAGTGACCTTTTAAAGAACCCGGGGCTTCGAAATATTCAAATATACTCTCAAGAATAAGTGGCATAAATTTCACGTGATTTCGAGATCGTTAAGCATGTTTTTAAGACTTTGGGTTATAAGTGTCAACTTGATGAAACTTGCATTAATAGTGACATTTAAGGGAACCGAGCCTAACGAAGTTTGTTCATACATCCTTGAACCACAATAAACTAACTACAAGGGCCTTACATGTCAAGAAGGAGGTTAAATAGGGTTTAAACGGACCAGGGACTAAAGCTACCAAGTTTTAAAGTTGTTTTGGCTGGTTTTTGGGTCTACGCGGGCCGCGTAAGATCCTTCTTGATCTTACGCGGGCCGCCTAAAAGTGCCCAGTGCAGATTTTGAAGGATAGGTGCAGGTTTGATCAGTCTAACCGACTTAACCTCAAATATATCGAATCCATGGGCTCTCAAACGGTTTTATAAATCAACTAGGACACCTGGGGTGATCCTAGGATGTTCCTTAACACCTGGAAGTGATCTATGATCTTGCAAATGGCTATATAAAGGACTCTAGTTCATGTGTTCATATGCACATTTTGCAAACAACTTCAAAGGGACAACTTCTGGAGCTTGCAATCAATTGGGAGAAGATTCCAAGTGTAGAAAAGACAGCTAGGACCATTAGTAAGCTTCTAATTACTTGCTTAGTCGTTTTAATTAGCTTAATTACCAAAAAGTCAAACTTCTCGTAATTTAGCTTTGACTTTCGAATTAATCACAAAGGGTCCAGCCACTGATCAAAACAAAAGTGGTTATGGAACCATATTAATGTAGGTGATTAACCCTTAAAAGGGCACCTCCTAATTATTTCGTTTGACTAGTCAATTGTCGGGTCAAAGTAGTTTGACAAAAAGTCAAACTGGACAGAATGTTTGAAAATGATTAAAATTAATAAAACAAAAGTTCTAAATTATATTTTATCATTCTAATGACTTGGTAATTAATATTAGAACATGTTTTATCAGTCCTAACTCGACAATTAACAGTCTAAGGTCAGATTATAACCGAAAGTCGCAAAAGCTTGACTTTTGCTTTGACTTTCAGTTCTGACCCATTCAAGCTTAATTCTCCCATGTTTTAAGCTTCCATTAGGACCACATTACTCAGTAGTATAACCCTCTGGAGTTATAGTACATGGTTCCTAGTGGTTTGAATTATATACACTTGATCGTTAATATGCTTATAAATACCATAAACGCCCTTTTGACACACAACTAAGATTTTTAGCAATGTAAATGGACGAAAACCTTTGCTACTAGTATTTAGACTTGTCACGAAAATTTGACATCAGTTTGAGGTTTAGATTAGGAGTTATGCTCAATAGCGTAATTAGAAAGCTTTTTATTAATTAATTGGCGTAATTAGCATAAAGCCTATCTAAACCCAATTTTTGATACCCGACTTTTTACCTACTGATGTAAAATAATATTTTGGGATTTTCAAGATTTTTATTTATTTTTAGGCTGAGCATAACATAAGACTATAGCTTGATTTCGGTAATTGTCGGTTTTACCCTTTTCATGCATAAAATGAGTTTTACATAACATTTTGATGTCAAACTTTTTGCTACTGATTTTATATGATAAATAAAATATTTTGAACTTTATAAACTAATCAAAAACTCAGATTTCCTATTTTAACCCGAATATCCCTTAAAACCGACTTTCTAATGTTTTTAGCGCATAGTATGAGTTAAAACGTTATTTGGCATATAAGAACTTATTACCTACTGATGTTTTAAGTTAATTTATATAATTAAACAGTAAGCCAAATTTTAAAAACTCAGAATTCTATTTTGACCTTTAAAGCTTATGTGAAATTACCAAAATGTCCCTGCGGTGCATAGTTTGGTTATATAAGATAAATTTCATATATATAACATACCCCACTGTTATAACTTATAAAAATACATATTTTTACTAATTAGATCAGACCTGAAACTCAGTTTAATATTTAAACTCTTTTATGAGCATTAAAATTACCAAAATGCCCTTATGGGACTTAATTTGGTTTAAATTACTTTTTGGGCATATATGTTAATATCTTACTGATGTATTAACATATTTTGAGCATAATAACGATTAAGTCCTGTATATAATTTATTTGGTTACCCGTTACGCGTTTATGCGTTCGGATCGGGTTACGTGACTAGTTTACGTAAAATAGCCGAAACGGGCTTAATCTTATCATTAAAATTCTCAATTACCAGAATGTGTTTAGTTTACCCATATTATACAAGGATCCAAGCTTGTCGGGTCTAAACCACATTCTATTCCGGTCTCCGCTTAATCTAACGTTTAGAACCGTAAGGTTTCCTTCTAGCTAGCCGGTCTAAGTCCTTGACTAAATTAAAGACCCGTTAGCATCCTAATAGGTAATAAACCTTCTATACAAATTAAATAGCTTCCGGTAGAAGGTGCCATCAAAAGCTTTAGGATTATACTGCTAGCATCAGGTAAATACTTTTAACTTATTTTCCCTTATACGGGCTTGGGATATGGTATTATAATAATACCACTTGGTCGGGTATGAAATCATTTAATCGGATTGTGATTAATAAATTTACATAACCCGTTTTAATCTGTCTTGTTTGATAACATAAGTATTGGGGGTTAATACGACCGTGTCCTGGATATCCTCGGCTCATTTCATTTGAAAATGGCCACGACCTATGCACGAGGTGTAGGTATACACCTGACAGATGCAAATGCTAAGATATAAACCCACATGTTGGGGATAACTCCTTTGTGGGTTCTATAAGTGGTGAGTCGGTTAATCACGACCGGCTTCCAACCGGCCCCAATTGTAAGACAAACATGTAAATCTGTATACAAGATTATATTTAAATAATTGTCCCAAGTTATAAAAGATTTGTGCCATGTGCATTAAAACCAATTTTATAAATACTTTTCAAAAGAGTCAGTTAATTGTATTTACCAGTGTAAACTGACGTATTTTCTTGAAGACTGATTTGACAGGTACCTCTCGTAATAGGCTGGAGCTATTAGGTGTCATAAGAGGATCTTGCAAATCCATAGATACCTGAAGTCTGTTATTTTGTTTCTTTGTATTTAATTATGATCCGCCTGTGGATCTTATTACATTCCAGTCTGTATATTCTTTCACTCGGACACTCAGACATTATGGTTTGTAATAGTTTATTCACCAAGCCTTCCGCTGTGCTATTATATTGTGTGTATTGACTATGATGATATTAACTACGTCACGATACTCCTCGTCGGGCCCACCGGTAATATGTGGAAATATCAGGGTGTGACAGGTTGGTATCAGAGCCAACATTGAGTGAATTAAACACTAACCTTTTGTGTTTAATCTCAATGACACAATAAGCACAATCCTTAGACTTCCGAGTCTAGGCTAATGACCTAGGATTTTACTCTTAACCTTCCTTTTTATTGTTTATATTATATTTACTTGTTTTGACAGGTTACCACTTGGAAAATGCCGCCACGAGTGAGAGGCAAAGGAAAAGGACCGATGCGAGGAGGGCCATCGGGCCACGTGGGACCCTCCCACCGACGTACCCCATCCGATTCACTCTCTGGCTCCGACTCACGGGACAATTGGAGTCATAGCTTCGAACCATCCCATTCCTATTGAACCCCAACATTCTCATCATTCGCAGGGATCACATCACTCAAACCAATCACATCACTCCTTTAACTCCCATCCTTTTCATCACTCGGACTCTATCTACTCTCCAACTCAGTTTAATCCCAATGCATACGTCAACGACTTTTTGGGTTTCAATCCTCTTGGACCTGAGGATCATTTCTCTCAGGAGATGGAAATGGACGACGACCCAGACCCTGAAATGCAAACTGGAACACCGGGCCACCTGATACGTGGTTGAAAACCGGTGCTCGTAGTCGTGTAATTTTATGTTTTTATATAAGTTTTAATCTTGAATGGCCTACTTTTAATTAGATTTGTGTTTATGCAGGTTTAACGAAGTTTAAGGAGCTTTTCGGGAGCTTTACGAGTCACCGGGTCGAAAACCGGAGCACCGGAACGCATTACGGATCAAATGGGAGCGAAACAAGCAAAATCAGAAATCGAAGTTTTGAGAGCCCGTCGCCGACGGGTCCCAAGCCGTCGGCGACGCCCTTCGGTTAAGCACGTCGGCCAAATGTTCCCGTATCCAGACAGTTAACTCGTCGGAGAGAGAAGGGAAAACCACAGCCCGTCGGCGACGGGTAACAATTTTCTGAAACGGGATTTTGGTTGATTTAGGGGTTAAGCTCGATTTCTATTGGCTAGGGGGTATTGATTTCGTAAGTTACACAACACTTTGAAGTTTGAAACATATCTTGGAGCCTAAACTCATTATCTATCACCTACCATTCATCCAACATCATTCCTACAACCCGAATCAAGAACGTTAGCAACATCATCTTCTTGAATCGAAACCCTAGTTCCATCAATCCACTCAACCACTCACCATCATCACTCATCCAAAACCCTAACTTTCATCATTCACCATTATACAAGTTCCAAGATGAGTCAATTCAAGCTTCAATCATCCGTTAATCGTGCCATTTTCACCATGAGCGGCTAATTTCTTGGAGGTTCACCATTGTGTAGGTTATTGTAAGTCTAGGGTTTAAACATTGTTTTTGGTTTGAGTTTGTGACAATTTGCTATTTGATTTTGAAGCTTATGACAATTGTCTTGCATTTGTATGGAATTCATAAATTGTCGAGTGAAGATTAAATTTGACTTTATGAAATGTTTATGTGCAATTATGCCTTGTCTAGGTTAGAGTTTACATGTTCTTGGTAACAAAGTGCATTGTGGTCCGTTATTTATAACGTTGATAGCTTTTGGCACCTAAGCCTCGCGACACTAAATCCGTTAATCATCTTTGCAATTGATTCAAACCTAAAACGTGTAGAAACCCTAGGATTTCAATTACCGAACCGGGTGTGAACCTTGTTTTCTTATCATTGTTCAATCAATCAATTTTAATTCTTGCAATTTGTTAATCACTAGTAGTTAATCCATTCAATCATTTTAGTAATTCTAATCCACATCTTTCAATTAAACAAAAATACAAAAACATATCATAGCAAGCTTCATAAGTGTGACATCTTTTCATAATTCAATCGAATCCATTCGCAAACCACATACTCTTCGTGGTTCGACCCCTTACTACCACTAGCTATTTGTTAAGGGTTTCGATTCAAGAAGATGATGTTGCTAACGTTCTTGATTCGGGTTGTAGGAATGATGTTGGATGAATGGTAGGTGATAGATAATGAGTTTAGGCTCCAAGATATGTTTCAAACTTCAAAGTGTTGTGTAACTTACGAAATCAATACCCCCTAGCCAATAGAAATCGAGCTTAACCCCTAAATCAACCAAAATCCCGTTTCAGAAAATTATTACCCGTCGCCGACGGCCCTCAACACGTCGCCGACGGGCTGTGGTTTTCTCTTCTCTCTCCGACAAGTTAACTGTCTGGATACGGGAACATTTGGCCGACGGGCTTAACCGAAGGGCGTCGCCGACGGCTTGGGACCCGTCGGCGACGGGCTCTCAAAACTTCGATTTCTGATTTTGCTTGTTTCGCTCCCATTTGATCCGTAATGCGTTCCGGTGCTCCGGTTTTCGACCCGGTGACTCGTAAAGCTCCCGAAAAGCTCCTTAAACTTCGTTAAACCTGCATAAACACAAATCTAATTAAAAGTAGGCCATTCAAGATTAAAACTTATATAAAAACATAAAATTACACGACTACGAGCACCGGTTTTCAACCACGTATCACATCCCCACACTTGTCTTTTGCTTGTCCTCAAGCAAATCTGTTTTTTCACTTTCACGTGGGTCGAACAACGAATACACTTCCCATTCCCGAGATAAAGGTTAAGGTCTATTGTCATACAAAAGTTCAAACCTTTTACAGTTTTCACATATTTAGCGGTCAAGTGAATAATCACATATAATAATGGTTATCCAAGATTAACCCGCCCGTAAAACTAACAAGTCATGCACATCTTTCACAATGTTCTCTCCACTCGGCTTGTAAATTGGCTAATATTTATAATGTATTAGCACTACAAAGAATATTCACTCAAAACCGATTAGAACACATACCCGCATAAGCTTGCAACTCAATCATTCTCCACCATTGATCACAAACACTAAGCACAAGTCATAAGGTCTTTATGAGGGTTGTAACGGGGCTAGCCTAAGGGTAGGAATTAGGATATTTTAAAGTGGCTAAGGCGATGAAAATTCGATTTTTATTACAAACAACTAAATTAAACAAAACTACATATAAACATCAACTATGGGCAATAATCTTTCACCCTTTTATTCGACAACTACTAACACTTCTTTTTGTGTTTTTCTTTAACAATTTTCAATTCTTTTTCATAATATTTTTTTTAACATAAATGCAAACAATCAAGAATAACGATACAAATACAACTCCTATAATCGAATTTCCATCACACGGGTTTAAAAGAAAAAGGTTCAAGGGTTATGGGCTATAGGGTGGTCAAACGAAAGGTTTAGGCTCAAAATGGGCGACTAGGGAATTTGTTCGGGTAAGGATAGATAAATGGTTTTAAGAGAAAAGGTTTACCTAATGCCTTAATCATTCTCGTGCTTGTATTCGGTCTATAGTCTCAAACGTATCAAAAGTTGCAAGTTCTACAATATATGACTAATGGTCCACTCAAACAAAGAAACATAGGTAATGTAATCTATGATATAAAAGTGGCTCAAAACCTCACATATCTAAAAGGGTATGGTATGTGACATGCATAAAAGACTAGTTTCTTAGGCGGATTATTCCCAAATAACCACCCGCTAAATACCCGTTATGCTTATTAATTTGAACTTGACCATGACAAAAGACCAAATGGGTTGTGACATCCCTCGTTGACTTGGTTACTTGCTTTTAAGATCGCTTTTAAACAAGAAAATTTTTTAAAAATTTTTGAAATTTTTCCCCATCCCCACACTTGAGGTAAACATTGTCCTCAATGTGTAGTGTTTAAATGAATGGGTCAAAATCGCAAATTTTTACTACTCCCCCATCCCCACACTTGAAGTACATATTGTCCTCAATGTGTAGGAACTAGAGTTTGAAAATGCACAAGGGATGTGACACGACTAACCTTCCCAAAATTTCACCCCGGAAAAGTAGAATACAAAATACAATCCACTTATTGCTAAACTAAGAATCAAAGTAAAAAGGAAACGCATGCACCTGATTTTTATCGCTTGATGCTCAGATCTTCTTCTTCTCTTCATAAAAACGGTTGTCCTGCGAACATATTGTACCTACAACATGTACCTACACAAACAAACTCGATCTCCATACACTTGGTTGACTTCCTCGGTGTAGTCACTCGACCCCATTGGACATTGCTCCGCTCTATGTCCAATATCAGTCAAAAACCCAATTAAAGTTTGTATACCCTATTAGCATCTCGAGTGGTTCACCATATCAAGGATCACCGTACCGAGGGCCTGATTCGTATGCTGAGAAAATGGCTCAGTATGATTGGTTCTTTACCCCTTCATACCATAACTCCCCAGTCTAACCTCCTTTGGTTGAACCACAACTTCAAGCAGTTACCCCACCACCTTTACCAGTTGAGGAACCACCTCAACAGCCTCCCGAGCCGCCAAGGTGAAGGAGAAATGCTAGAATGTCTGTACGTGGGGGACCATCATGGTTCAAGTTCTTACCCTCCTATTCCAGAGGACCCTCACACACGGTGCCGCAAGTTAACCCTCCACCAGTTTCTCATGCACCACTGCAGCCGCCGTTGGGTTTTGACAACCCGATCCCGACATACCCAAGTTCATCTTGGTATAATCCATCTGGATATCTGTTAGGGCATGAATTTTATGCTAAGGATCATCTATCCTGAGACTGGGCATGGATCACGGATCCTTAATGGATGATGCAGATGGTCTGAGGATCCAGAGTCTGAGGATCCAGAGTCTGAGGATCACGAGTCTGAGGATCACGAGTCTGAGGATCCAGGATCCTTAACAGAACTTATAATTTCTAACAATTGTCACGTTTTTAATATTTAAATGCAGGTAATGGACGTTGTGGACTAATTCTCAGCTAGAATCTCGGGAATATTCCTTCAAGATGCCCCACATGTGCTATTTTTATGATGGTAATGGGGAGAAAACGTGGTCTTCCTTAATTTTAGGACTTGTTTGTTATTTCTAATTTAAGGGGTTGATCAAGTTTAGAGAACATATTATGCAATCAGCAGAAAACACACACTCTCTCTCTAATATTAGCTCTCAAACACACTAACACTTTAGAAAATATTGTACAACACTTGATCAACTTCCGAAGTTGTAAACCTTTACTCGTTTAATGCACTTGGTGATCGGTAGTTTCCATCACCCGAGGTTTTTTATGCCGGAGATCTTCTAAAGATCAAGGGCTTTTTCCTCGTATAAATCTCGGTGTTCATCGTTGATTTCATTTATTATCCGTTCACACATTGTTCATTGATTCAAGCATCATACCTCACAACAAAAGATTTGGTTGCATTATCCTTGTGTGATTTTTGACCAAAACAGTTTGGCGCCCACCGTGGGGCAATTGGTGCTTCATTTCTGAGAAATTTTGTCCATTTCGGTCATTTCGGCTCATCACCTTCAACCACATGGCTTCTCAGGGAAAAACTTCTTCAAGTTCCATGTCAGCGGTTACCTCATCACAGGGCATTCCACCGTTGCATCATCTTATCCCTGCATTCCAGAAGAATGCTGAGAATGCTCCACAGAAGACAACCCCCGTTTTCACAAAACCAACTGTTGTTTCTTCGTCTACACTTACTAACAGTGATCTTTATGCTTTGATTTTGCAGATGAGAGGATACATGCAACAACAGGACCAAACTAATGGCAGGATCCTTCACGAAATTGATAAAATCAGCAGGGCATCACTCCCCTTTGATGCTGAGGTCGCTGAATTTCGACACTCCGGTCATAACTTCCCGGCACTTTGCAGCTCCAGATGTCCAATACCAGGGTAGATCAACAGGAATGCATTCTGGATCATCGGCAATGTCTCAGGCTCAAGGATCCTCTTTCCAGCCTTCAGGATCCTCATTTCAGTATCAGGGATTCTTCACCAGTTTAGGAGAATGCATGGGGACGCAGCCAATTCAAGGATCCTCTCAGGTTTAAGGATCCTCTCAGGTTCAAGGATCCTCTCAGGTTCAAGGATTCTCTCAGGTTCAAGGATCCTCTCAGGTTCAAGGATCCTCCTCTCAGGTTCAAGGATCCTCTCATGTAACACCCCGAAAAAATTCACGTCCTATAATGTATTGACACGTGTCATAAAGCTTGAACGTGTGAAAGTATACTCTAGAAGGACTAAGGTTGACAAACATGGAAAGTATGTGAATATAAGGGTTCCATAATGTCAACAAGGGATAAATATACTTTACAGTAACCCTACATGATGCTCATACCCTTACACGAATAAATCATGGATCATGCGAAGCTAATTGTGAAAGAAAGTGAGAGATTACAAACTACAGGGGTTAAATGTGTCAACATGTTTAAGTTATACCTCTGAGTGACCTTTTAGCAAACCCGAAGCCTTGTAACGATTAATTATGCTCACTAGAATGCGTGATAAAAATTTCACCAAGTTTCGATATCGTATGAGAAAGTTATGATAAAATTCGTGTGCGAGGGGTTAGAAGCGTCAACATGGAAATTTATGACTTTTCGGGTAATAACAAAGTGTCCAAGGACTTAACAAAGAAGGTATAAGTCTTGAAGCCCTTGTAGGTAAAGGTGAAGGGGTCAAAATTCAAGAAATAAGCTTAGTTGACCTTTCGAAAGGCCAAGGGACAATATGCAACAACTTTTGGCTTCTGATCACAGGCTTGCGCACCGCAAGCACAATCCTTACGGTGCGCAAGGAGTGCCCAGCTCCAACAGATCCTCCTGTTTGCTGTTTAAACGCAATACTCGACCTTTAAACGATTTTCCTCATAATTAGACGACCCCTAAATGACTCCTCGACACTAGGGACACTTGTGGATGAGTTGTGGTCAGTTGTAGACTTGCATGTCAACAATCTAGTGGGTTTGAATCACTATATAAAGTCCCACATGTTGGCAACATTGATCATTCATTCCCATTTGCATTCCTGATCATTCTGGAGCTCAAGTGCAATTCCAAATCATCTCTGGTCGTTCATAGGACTCTTGTAAGTTTGCTTAACCTTCCTTAGTTAAGTTTTGCTTAGTTTATAGCCTTAAAGTCAAACCGTCGTAATTAACGGTTGACTTATCAATTAAACGCTAATGGTCCAGTGATTAGTTAAACTTAGGGTTGTTATAAGTGGGTAATTATGTGGGCATTAAACCCTTAAAAGGGCACCCTCTGATTCCCGTCCTAACTAGGTCATTTGTCGAGTCAAAGATGATTAGAAAAAGTCAACAAAAATGTAATCTTCGATTTAACGCATGATTAACAATGTAAAAGGCGTGTAACCTATTTTACCACTCATATAACTTGATAATAAGTATAAGAACTTGTCTAAGCTTGTTTGATTCTACAATTTCCTGTTTAGAACCGATTCGGAGCCGAAAGTCGCAAAACTTTGACTTTTGCTTTGACTTCAGTTCTGACCCGGTTTAGATAGGTTTAGGCATGCCTTAAAGTTCTATTAGGACCTAGTTACATGATAGTATAACCCTCTGCGTTTATACTACTTGAATCATTGATTGTCCGATGTTTCCGTTAAATGCCTAATGTTGACCAATAAGCCCTTTTGACCTTAGAACGTGAATTTTAGAAATGTAAAAGAATAGAGACCTTAGTTACTGAATTATAAACATGTCCCTAAGATTTCACATCAGTTGGAGGTCTAGATTAGGAGTTATGCTCATTAGCGTAATTATAACGCCTTTTAGTAATTAAACGGCGTCATTAGCATAAAGCCTATCTAAACCCAATTTTTGACACCAAACCTTTTACCCACTGATGTAATATAATATTTTGAGATTTTTAAAGATTTTTAATTATTTTTAAACTGATCAAAACCTAGGGTTATCGCCCTAATTCGGTAAATACCGATTATGCCCTTTTAGGCCATAAAATGAGTTTTACAAGCCCTTTTGATACCAATCCAATTGATACTGATTTTATATAATAAATAAAGTATTTTGAACTTTATAAACTGATCAGAAAACTCATATTTCCGGTATAACCCGGAAATCGCTTAAAATGACTTTTTACGCGTATTAAACGCATAGTTTGGGTCTAAAACCATTTTGTCACATAAGACTTATTACCAACTGATATAACATGATAAATTAAGTCATTTTACTGATGTATTCAGACCCGAACCTTAGAAGTTCATTAAATCTCTTTTATAATCTTTAAAATGACCAAAATACCCCTACGGGGCTTATATTGAGATTAAACTCGTTTTGGGCATAATGGAAGGTATCCTAATGATATCACAACATATTTAAGGCATATTAACTTAGGAAACCTATATATGATTCATTTGGTTACTCGTAACGCACTTTTCGCGTTCGGATCGGCTTATGTAACTAGTTTGCATATATTAGCCGAAGCGAGTCAAACCATATCGTTCTTATCTCAAAATCCAGAATGTGTTTAGTTTACCCATATTATACAAATCTCCAAACTTGTCGGGTCTAAATCACATTCTATTCCGGTCTTCGCTTAATCATGCGTTTTGAACCGTGAACCGTTCCTTAAAACTAACCGGTCTAAGTTACGACTTAAATAAGACCCGTTAGGAATCTAATAGGTTAATAAACCTTCGTTCCAGATTGAGAGCCCCAGTAGAAGTACTTGTGCTTGCTGATTAGAATATACGGCTGAGTTTAAATTGCATTGCTAGCTCAGGTAAATACTTTTAACTTATTTTCCCTTATACGGGCTTGGGATACGGTATTATAAAAATACCGCTTGGTCGGGTGTAGAAACCTTTTAATCGGAGATGATTAAATTGCATAATCCTATTTTAATCTGTATTGATTGATAACAAATAACTTTAGGGGTTAATGACCGTGTCCTGGATATCCTTGGCTCATTTAAAAAGTGAATGGCCATAACTTAAGCACAAGGTGTAGGCATAACACCTCCTGTTGCGTATGTAAAAGATATACTCACTCGTAAGGATGTCTTCTTGTGAGTTATATGTATGGTGTGTCGATTAATCTTGACCGGCTTGTATTGTATAATCACCGGCCCTAAATGTTGGACAACCATGTAAATCGGATACAAGATCTTTATTAATAAAATTGCCCCATGTATAAAAGATTAATTTTGCCTCGTGCATTTTAATCAAATTATAAAAGATATTTTGTGCCACGTGCATTCAAATCAATTTTCTTAAACTCTTTTCAAAATGAGTCAGTTAATTGTATTTACCAGTGTAAACTGACGTATTTTCCAAAAGGTTAAGTGACAGGTACTGTTTTGGTTAAAAATTACCAAAGCAATTTAGTGATCAAATTAGTTAAGTGAGGTAGTGTGCTAAAATTATGTGTGAAAAATATGTTAACCAAGTTAGTTATACAAACAGTTTCATGATACGGCTCAAGATATGGAGCTGTATCTGTGATCAAACAATGAGCAGAAATGTAAAGGTTGACACGTGATGTACGAGGAAAGCCCTTGATCAATCTAGATCGCCGGCACAAAACCTCGGGAGCTGACAATCGCAGCTGCCTTGTTCTTCTATTGCTTCAAATATCAGGATACGGTGCAGGATATGATACGGATCAACTAAGTGTTACAATGCGATTCGAGTACAAGTGTGAGTGTTTGTGAGTGGTTACAGGTGGTAGAGAGCAAGAGTGTATGAGAGGTTGTGTGTGTGAAAGTTGTGTCTACCTATGATCCGATCACCCCTTTATATAGTAAAAGGAAATAACTAACTATGCTAAAAATCCGGGATATTATGCTAAAAATCCGGGATACCGAGATTATTTCCTTTCTGAACGTTGCAAGGCTGTTTCAACACGTTTTCCACGCGCTTACTAACTATAACTCCGGGATTTAAGCTTCCATAGCCGTTACAACATTAATATCTTTGACCAATCTTCGTAACTTTCCATAAAACATGCCAATCTTCAATGCTGACCGTCACAAGAGCTATTTTTCCGCCATCAACGTCCTTATCCTAACCAATTTGAGCGGGTCTTCAGGATGACTTAGTCTTCATGAACGTTAGTCCCTTGTAGCCAACGTTTACAAGCAAATTGTTAGTAATAGTCAGGATACTGCCTCAGGATGTTACCAATATCCTGGTCCGGTATCCTGATCCGGTATCCTGATCATATACAACTAATAAAAAATCAAGATACAAAGTCAGGATATGGGCTCAGAATTTCACCCATAACAATTGTCCCCAAAAATATAACTGTTGGATATCCTGATTCCAACGGGTATATTTTTTAGTCATTCCAACATGTCTGGTAAGGATATATGTTTTCTTCGATCTTGAGAAGCTTGACAGCTATCCCAAGCCTGTCCTGGTGAAAAAGGAGCCATCTGTTGCTGCTGCCAAAGGTTTCTCTTATGACGACCTTGGCTTCACGGAATCTATCGAGCCCATGACCTCCTTCCCTAATAAGGTAAGTATCCAGATCCTATATCCCGTACACATATACTGAACCTGTATCCTGATTAGTCTGTCTTTAATGATACCCGTATTTTGTAGGATCTAAATCACCTGGTCGTCCTGCACTTAGAACAATTTTAATTTCCTGCAAGTAGAATAGTTTGACAGTTCTTGCTTGATCAAAGTTTCAAACCAGTACCAGCGTCAAATAACTTAATCAAATATCCTGAAAAGTATTTCGAAAATATATTCCGACAATTTATCCTAATCAGGATGTTTAACCTTTTACCAAACATAGTACTGTTAAAAACTTAAACAACGTTTACAAAGGAAAGATCATACCAGGAATAGGGTATAACCCTATTTTTAAACTTCAATCCCCTTGTAACTCTTCCAATAAAGATGTCCCCTGTCTGAGACACTCAGTGTATTAGGTCCGAGCTTTATCCTTTGAGCTTTACACAATTGCCTCAGTAGGAATGTCCCCTGTGTACAATGTCTGCAAATACTTAGAAATCTTCTGGATATCAGTTTCCATTGTATAGACAATTTTTCATGTTACAGGGGTAAAACCCAAAAAATGTACTGGAGATGAATCCCTCGTACCCTGGGGGAAATCCCAGATTTTCATGCGCTACAGGCGGGAGTGTATAAACTCCAAGACTTAGAAAGGTGAAAACCTTTAAACCTTAGAGAGTATGAAAATACCCTTTCGTGAGAGAGGGTGATCAATCCTCATATACCTTTAGGATTCAGGATATAGCCAATAGTAACGAAATTGTCAGCCACTTTTACATGGATTGGTCCCGCCACCTTGAACTATTCCCGAATAACTTGCGCTCCAGGCGGGGTGTTTAAACCCAATTCGGAAGAAAGGTGAATACCTTTAAACCTGTGAAGGGATCAGGATCCCTTATACGTGAGAGAGGGGGCCAATCCTCTAATCTTCCGAAGTATCCTGAGTGAGCATCCTGGAGCTATATCCTGGAGCATATACTGCAAAACATCCTTAAACTAAGGTGGGTGTTAGCTTGGCTAACACCCCTCCGATGCTTAAGTCAGTATTGGGTTCAAGATAATAAACAAATATATTTAAAAGAGATAGAATACATACCATTCTGAGATAGAAATTAAATTCTATTCTTACTTGAAATAGAGCTTTAAGTGTATTGCATTCCAGGATCTTGGTAGCATATCCCCCTCCATATCCTTGAGTCGGTATGCACCTTTTCCTGATTCTGATTCAATCTCATATGGTCCTTCCCATTTCGGAACCAGCTTTCCATCAGCAGGATTGGTAGTATTCTGAAAAGCTTTTCTTAACACCCAATCTCCAACTTTGAACCTTCTAATCCTTATATTCTTGTTGTATGTTCTGGATATCCTTTGTTGATGTGCCGCCATTCTTAGCCGTGCTGCATCTCTTGTCTCATCAATAGTATCCAGCTCCTGGCATAGGACTTCAGGATTCTGCTCAGGATTCCAGAGGTTGGATCTTGCTGTGGGTATCACCATTTCTGTCGGGATCACTGCTTCTGCTCCAAATACTAAGGAAAACGGGGTTTGACCAGTTGCATTTTTTACCGTCGTTCTATCAGCCCACAAAACAAAGGGCAATTCTTCTGCCCATCTCCCTTTCTTGGCCCCTAATCTTTTCTTCAAGTTGTTGACAATTATCTTGTTTGAGGATTCAGCTTGTCCATTTGCTTGAGGATGTACAGGAGTAGACCTAATCATTTTGATTCCCCAACTCTTGCAAAAGTCAGTAGTCCTCTTACTTATAAACTGAGAACCATTGTCACAGATTATCTCGGCTGGTACTCCGAATCTGGTCAAGATATTTCTCTTTATGAAGGATACCACTTCTTGATCCCTAACTTGGACAAATGCCTCGGCTTCAACCCATTTGGAGAAATAATCTGTCATTGCCAACATAAAAACCTTCCCTCCTGGAGCCTTTGGAAGCTTTCCCACTATATCCATCCCCCACTTCATAAATGGCCAAGGGGAAACAATAGGATATAATGGTTCAGCAGGCTGATGCAGTATGTTACTATGTCTTTGACATGCATCACATCTTCGAACATATTCTGTGGCATCTTTCCTCATTGTCGGCCAATAATATCCTGTCCTTAATACTTTTGAGAATAATGATCTGCCCCCAGTATGGTTACCACAATCCCGTTCATGTATATCTTGAAGTACTTCTTTTGCTTCAGGATCCTCCAAGCACCTCAAATACGGTCCTGCAAGAGATTTCTTGTATAAAACATTATTTATAATAGTGAATCGTGATACCTTCATCCTAAATGCCTTAGGACTTTCATTTCCGGGGATGTGTCCTTCCTTGAGATATCTCATGATTGGAGCCGTCCAGGATTTAGGATCCTCTTCAGGATACCCTGCTCCAGGATCCTGAATACCCACTACTTCTTTATCCTGGGGTTTCGTTGCAGGATACAAGATATGTAATATTGGTATTTGGGTTCCTTCCGGTATCCTGATCGATGATCCCAGATTTGCTAAGGCATCTGCTTCAGCATTATCTTCCCTTGGTACCTGTTCAAGTGTAAAAACATCAAAATATCCTGCTAATTTTTTGAGAATATCGAGGTATTCGATTAATTTCTCACCCTTAACTGCATAGGATCCATTAAAATGGTTAGTGATTAACAAGGAGTCAACATACACTTGCAAATTCTTGATACTCATATTCCTAGCCAACTCTAATCCTGCAATTAAAGCCTCATACTCTGCTTCATTATTAGTAGCAGGAAATTCACATCTAATAGCCTGGGGTAATATGTCCCCCTGTGGCGATTTTAGTAGTATACCTAATCCTACTCCTCTTACATTAGATGCACCATCAGTATATAACGTCCAGGATCCTGAGGATTCTCCTAACTGTTGGACTTCTAGGTCTACCTCATCCTGAATGTCACTACTGAAATCAGCCACAAAGTCAGCTAAAGCTTGAGACTTTATGGCATTTCTAGGTTCATATACTAAATCATAAGCACTTAACTTTACTGACCACTTAGCCATCCTGCCTGACATTTCTGGTTTCCTAAGCACATTTTTGACAGGATAATTTGTTTTAACATGAATTCTATGTGTCTCAAAGTAATGTCTAAGCTTCGTTGATGCCATAACTAATGCTAGTATCAATTTTTCTAAATGAGAATATCTAGTTTCAGCATCTAACAAACTTTTACTAACATAATAGACAGGATATTGCTGACCTTCATGGTCTTTTATAAGAACGGCACTTACAGCATTCCCTGATACAGCGAGGTATAGGGATAGTGGTTCACCATTTTCAGGCTTCATCAATAGAGGTGCAGTCGAGAGATATCGCTTCAAATCCTGCAAGGCTGCTTCATGCTTTGCTCCCCATTCGAACTTCTTATTCTTCTTGAGGATATCATAGAATTCCTTGCATTTTTCCGAGGATCTTGAAATAAATTCAATGCTGCTACTCGGCCTGTTAACCGTTGAACATCCTTCATATTTGAGGGTGATTTTATATCCAGGATAGCTTTAATCTGCTCCGGGCTTGCCTCTATCCCCCTTTTCCTCACCATATATCCTAGAAACTTTCCTGCCCCCACTCCGAAATGGCACTTAGCAGGATTTAGCTTCATGTTGTATTGATCCAGGATATCAAATGCTCCCTTGATATCCTGGAGGTGATCCTCGGCCTTTCTAGATTTTACTACCATATCGTCAATATATACCTCCATGGTGTCCCCCAGCTTATCTTTGAACATCATATTCACCAATCTCTGGTATGTTGCACCTGCATTTTTCAAACCGAAAGGCATAGCAGTATAGCAATAAATACCTGTTGCTGTCATGAAAGCAGTATCCTCCTGGTCCGAAGGCTCCATTTGAATCTGCTGAAATCCTGAGGATGCGTCCATGAACGTTAACATCTCATGCCCAGCAGTAGCATCCACCATTGCATCGATATGAGGAAGGGGGAACGGATCTTTAGGACAAGCCTTATTCAAGTCTGTGTAATCTACACAGACTCTCCATTTCCCATTTTTCTTCTGCACTACGACCACATTTGCCAACCATCTTGGAAACTTGACTTCTCTGATCATTTTGGACTTTAACAATCTTTCAACTTCCTCTTGGATGATTATATTTCGCTCAGGAGCAAACTTCCTTCTTTTTTGCTGAACAGGCTTGAATGACCTGTCAATTCCATGCTTGTGAGTAATAATGTCTTTGGATATACCTGTCATATCCTCATGCTTCCATGCAAACGTTGACATCCTGCATTTCAAAACGTTAGTTAATTGTTCTTCAATATCCCGAGGGATATTGGTTCCGACGAGCACCGAGATATCAGGATTATCCTGATCCAGGATAACTTTCTTCACATCTTGCTCCGAAGCTTCCAAGGTATCCCGGGCCCGCATCTTTAATTGCTATGCTGGATTAGGCTTGGTCGAGGATTTCATTGAGGATGTGTAGCATTCCTTCGCCTCCTGCTGATCACTATCAACTTTGACGACCCCCCAAGGGGTTGGAATCTTGATGCATTGGTGATAAGTCGAAGGCACAGCCTTCATGTCATGGATCCAGGGCTTGCCTAGTATGATGTTATAGCAGGATAAGGAGTCCATCACACAGAAGCGTTGTATCGAGTTGACCCCTTCAACATATACTGGTAACTTTATCTCTCCTACAGTATTTCTAGCTTCTCCACTGAAACCAACGAGCACAGTGGACTTCGAAGTAATGTCCATCGGAGATACATTCATCCTTTTCAATGTTTCCAGCTGAATTATATTGACAGAACTACCATTGTCCACCAATATCCTGCGTACAAAATGGTTAGCCACGTATAATGTTATTACCAAAGCATCATGGTGAGGATCCTGAACAGTATCCCTATCATCACTATTGAAAGTGATCACTTTATCAGTTGTGAGGGTAGTCATCCTGACTGGTTTGTCTCCCCTTTCACTCTTAGCTTCCTTTGCATGTCTCTTGGCCGCCGAATACGAAGTCCCACAAATGTCGGATCCTCCTGAAATAAAGTTAATTATCTTGGCATCTGCTGGGGGTGATGCTGCTCGTTCAGGATCCTTCTCGGGATCCTGCCCTTTATTCTTCTCTCTTCCCAGCAAGTCCTTCAGATACCCTTTTCTTAACAGGTAACTTATTTCTTTCCTTAAAGCAATGCAATCCTCGGTCATATGTCCGAAGTCTTCATGGAAGGCACACCATTTGGATTTATCCTTCCAATCAGCTTTCTGCTGGTTCTTTCGAGGCCACCTAGCTTTGTCCCCTAAACCCTACATAGCATACATTAACTCAGGTATATTAACAGAAAAGCAGTATTCAGATAAGTCAGGATATTCTTCAGGATCCTCGTCTTCAACAGCATTCACTTTCTTATTATCATTTCTGCCGTATGGCTTGGAGCGATATGGCTTATATGAGGATTCTGATTTCCTGTTGGTTGATTCGTAGGTTGAGGTAGAATTCATCCTCTCTTGCATCTTCTTGTCATCTTCCAAACGGATATATCTCAAAGCCCTGTTACGAGCTTCGTCGAGATTCCTGCAGGGATTCATTACAAGATCCTGATAAAACTGAGAATCCTTTGGTAACCCCATCTTAAAAGCTTGCACAGCTGTTGCAACATCAAGATGCGGGATATCCAAGGATTCTCGACTGAACTTGTTCACATAATCCCTCAAGGATTCCTGAGATCCTTGAGTTATCCTGTAAAGGTCACTGGTTAGTTTCTCAAAACTCCGACTACAAGAAAATTGACTGTTAAATAAATTAACCAAATGAGCAAACGAAGTAATTGAGTGAGGAGGGACGTTTAACATCCATTTTAAGGCTGATCCTGTCAAGGTAGAACCGAATCCCTTGCATAAGCATGCTTCCTTGAGATCTGGAGGGATAGGATTGATTTCCATCCGTTCCCTATACTGGGCAATATGCTCCTCAGGATCCGTAGTCCCGTCATACAGTTTCATGTTGGGAGTCTGGAATCTTTTTTGGGATTTCAGCATCACAGATAGGATACGCAAAGTGGGATATCCTGTGGCTGTCTTGGGATACTTCCAGAATTGGCTGGACCACTCCAGGTACACTGGATATCATGTCCTTCAATTTCTGGAGCTCCCTGGTAAATGTTGACGTCATACCTGCATCCTGCAAAGACCCGTTGTTGTTAGTAGCAAGAATATTATTATTTGACACATTACCGGTCTGAGGATTTTGGCCATATCCTGAACTCCTCACAGTCGACATTCTGACCGAGGAGGGTATCTCAGGAGTATGATTCTGAGAATGGCTTGGGACGATATTCCCCCTGTTATCCTCATTGTAAACCGCGGAACTGAAGTTCAAAGCCCTGGGCTGTATAGGAGTGACAGTTTCTTCAGCAGGTCTACTCGAGCTAGCTTTTAAGAGTTGTATTTCTCTTAACAGCATTTGGTTAGTTTCTTGTTGCTGCCTCATTTGTTCCTGCACACTTCCAAACAAAGTTAGAATTTCATCATTAGAGGCTAAAACGGGAGCAGATCCCTGAACACTCCGAGTAGGGATAACATCCTGAGGTCGTGAAGAAACTGGCATCCTTGGAGGAGGTGGTGGAAGCACCGAACCGGTAGTAGCAGAAGTTGTAGCAGACATAGTGGAGGAGCTCATGTTTGATCTTGAGGCCATTGTAAACAACGTGGCAAAAAGTTTCGAAAACAGAAAACCGATTAATGATTTCACAAAAAATTTTAGTAAAGAGAGCACCACTTGCCCCACGGTGGGCGCCAAATTGTTTTGGTCAAAAATTACCGAAGCAATTTAGTGATCAAATTAGTTAAGTGAGGTAGTGTGCTAAAATTATGTGTGAAAAATATGTTAACCAAGTTAGTTATACAAACAGTTTCAGGATACGGCTCAAGATATGGAGCTGTATCTGTGATCAAACAATGAGCAGAAATGTAAAGGTTGACACGTGATGTACGAGGAAAGCCCTTGA